>SJYA01003783.1:86007-106402 GCA_006410615.1 Neotragus moschatus | reverse complement strand
ACACACACACACACACACACACACACACACAGAGTACAGAGAAGGGCCTCACAGAAGCCAGAGGAAAACTATGCTGGAGCAAGAAAGGACCAAGGTCTCACCTTGTAACCGAAGCTGATGGCGTCATCATAGCCAACCCACTCCTTCCCCTTGAAGGCATATGGGACAAACTGATCATCAATCCAGCGCTTCTTCGCTCTCCGGACAAAAGAGCAAACCTGCCAGGAAGATCACCAGGGTGGTTCTGTGAAGTACCATGGAGGGAAGCAACAGCAAGGAAAAAGAACCCAGGAATTCCTCACCAGGGGGTGCCAGGAAGGCAGACCAAAGAGGGGGTGTGGAAGCCACTCACAAAGGACCTCCTGTCTATTCCAAAAAAATCCCTACTACTGCACATTCCTTCCATGACATCTGTGATGCATACACAAAAAGAACACTAAGGAGTAGGGGAGAGCCTTAAGAAAACAAACCAGGGTTTGGTAAAATCAATCCCAAACTACTATAGGAACAAACCTGACCTTTGACCAAACCTGTTCCTTTCTCAAAGACTTTTTATGAATAAGTATCTTCTCTGTTCACTAAAACCAACATAAACTGCCCCATCTAGGCAGTTATCAAACTAACTTTTGAATCTATAATAACTGTAAAGGCCTAGAATGCAGGGAGAACTATTATAGAACTTATTATAATCAAGAAAGCACTGAGTGTGGATTGGGTACCCAGCCCTGAGCTGGAGACCATATGCTACAAAGATGTAGACATGTTCAACTCGGGCTGTCGAAGTCAAGGTGTAAAAGTTTTTCCTTTGGGGGTGGGGGTGGTCATTAAAAGTTTATCAAAATCTCTTTCACGTAATATCCTTCAAGAACACTCCCTCGACTATGTCATCACTCCTAACTACGCTTCACGGGATTAGTAGGGAAACATCTTCAGGAGCCAGGACAGAGCAGAGATTGGCCAGACACCAGCACCTCCACTACCACCAAAGATACAGCTCGCCCTCTGGTGTCTGCGGTCCTCTGCCTAGCAGGTCCTTCCCGCCCATCAGGATTCTGGTTGTCCGTCACAGCTCTGCACAGAATTCACCTAATCTAGGTCCTACAGCCACGCAGTCCCTGCCTCTTACTATCTTCCCTTGTGTTTCACATTGCCCTGGGTCCATGGCTCTTTCCTCCTCTACAGCAAGCTTTGTTGAGATGGGGACTAGGGGTGGAATTGAGGTAGAGGAGAAAGAATCTGTCATGGGGGATATCTTTGAGTCATTTCAGAATAATCTACTAGTGAGGAGGAAGGAATCAGGGAGAAAAAACAAGACTGGCCAAGAGCGGTTAATGACTGAAGCTGGGTGGCTGGGTGAAGGGCATTTGAGAATCAGGGAAAGAGAGGATGCTAGACTATTCTTTTACTTTTGAAAATGTTTGAACTTTAAAAAAAAATTATATATGTATATATAAAATATATTAAAATATATATATATATCTTGCAAATATTAATTAGGTTCATTTAGGCCATACAGTAATTCAGGATTGACTTAAATATTATTTAAGAATCTTCTAAGGAGTGAAGATTCCCCCTCCATTCAGACTTCACCCAGTCCCTCACCTCTTAAAAAGGGCTCAAATAACTTTCCCAAAAGAAAGTATCCCAGAGACTGGGTGTCCCTTACCACTGCAGACCACCTCCTTGTCCTATCTCTAGCCCTCAGTCTTGCCTTGGTCCCTTGTCCCTGCTTTGGCCCTGGGCTCGGGTGGGGGAGCCCTAACTCACAGACAGAGGTTCCCGTTCCCCTCACCTCATAATAAGCCAAGAAGCCAGCTTGCTTGGTGTACTTCCCTGGAGATGCTGGTCCCACAGCTTCTGCCCTCAGCTCATTCTGAGAGGCTTTGAGGAGGTGAAAAGTACGTCCATAGGTGGGAAGCCCCATGAGGAGCTTCTCAGGGGGAACCCCAAGCTGTCGCCAGTAATTCATGGCATATGCCTGCAGGGAGGAAGAACACAGCCCCTCCTTGTTACCAAGAGCCACTGGCCTGGCTCAGGGGTGCATGTCTGGGCTGCATGACAGCTCTCCTTTTCTTACCGAAGATTTGGGGTCTCCAGGAAGAGAGAACAGAGGGCTATTGTGTCCTGTGACCTTTTCCCAGCTTCCATGTAAGTCGTAAGACAAGACGCTGATGAAATCCAGGAGTCTATAAGGGGCAGGAAGAAGAGGTATGAAGATCATGCTAGCTAGACTTTCACAGCACCAAGTAGCAAACGAGCTGAACATCGGCCACCCAACACCGCTGCCATCTCTGCCCACTGAGATGGGGACTGGGGACTGCCTGAGCCATGCCCCGCATGTGAGAGGCTGCCCTGGAACACACAGCTGGTGAGGAACAGCGGTGTGTCAGGACCTATGCCTTCCTGGTACTATCCAAGGGGTCAGACCAGGAAACAAAGTGGATGGGATCAGACCAGGAAACAAAGGTGTTCTGGCTGATACAAGTGCAGCAGAGGTCTGCATAAATAACATGTGTAATCAGACAGCATAAAAGTGCATCCATCTTTCTACCATTCCAGGAGCCACTGGAACCCACCTCTTCCAGAAAGCTTTCCAGATGGCAAAGTGCAGTTGAGCCTTATCAGGGCACAGTGTAGAGGTTAGCATGGATCATCTAATTTAATTTTAATTTAGCCAATATAGCCACAATTGTCTCTATTTTAAAATGAAGAAATTGAAGGGCTTCCCTGGTGGTCAAGTGGTTAAGAATCTGCCTGCCAATGCAGGAGACAGGGATTCAATCCCTGGTCTGGGAAGATTCCATGTGCCACAAGCCCATGTGCCACAACTACTGAAGCCCAAGCACCTAGGGCCCATGTTTTGCAACAAGAGATACCCACTACAATGAGAAGCCTGTGAGCTGAAATTAAGGTGTAGCCTCAATCACCGCAACTAGAGAAAAGCCTGCACTCAGCAACAATGGCACCCCACTCCAGTACTCTTGCCTGGAAAATCCCATGGATGGAGGAGCCTGGTAGGCTGCAGTCCATGGGGTCGCTAAGAGTTGGGCACAACTGAGCGACTTCAGTTCACTTTCACTTTTCACTTTCATGCACTGGAGAAGGAAATGGCAACCCACTCCAGTTTTCTCGCCTGGAGAATCCCAGGGATGGGAGACCCTGGTGGGCTGCCATTTATGGGGTCGCACAGAGTTGGACACAAGTGAAGTGCGGCAGCAGCAGCAGCATCAAAGACCCAGTGCAGCCATTAATAAACACATAAACTAAAGAAGTTAAAACTCAGACAGTTACCTAATTTGTCTAAGGTGACCCAGCTTGGTGAAGATGAACTCCCTCAATCTTGTATGGCTCTAAGACCAACACTAGGCAACTCACTCCACTGGGGTCCACCTTTCCTGCCTAACCACTCTCCATTGAAACCACGCTCCCTAAATAAAAACACATTCAGAAACACCCCCATTCACCTCTCGTGTTCTGCATCTAACTCAGCTTTCGTATCTGTAAATACCTGATTCTTGAGCTTTGAGAAAATTAGTACAGAACTGGCATTTCCAGAAAGTTATATGCTTTCTTGGGGCTTCCCAGGTGGCGTCAGTGGTAAAGAAACTGCCTGCCAATGCAGGAGACATAAAAGACATGGGTTCAATCCCTGGGTCAGGAAGATCCCCTGGAGGAAAGTATGGCAACACACTCCAGTATTACTGTCTGGAGAATCCTAGGGACAGAGGAGCCTGGCAGGCTATATAGTCCATAGGGTTGCAAAGAGATGGACACGACTGAAGCGATTTAGCACTCATGAGCATTCCTTGACTGATTTTGTGATTTTGGCATGAAGATCTCTGCTCTGAAAACAGACCCTGAGTTGGCATTCCTGTTTTTATTTCAGAGGCAGTAGTTGGTAATTCACAAATGTCTCTGACGCCAGCCATCTGGCACTTGGTGCACATCCACAGGGGACTCCAGAAAAACAGAGGCCAGGCCCCTGGATTCACTCCTTGAGGCCCAGCTATGGGTAATGCAGATCTCTGCCCAAGAGAATGCTGTGGTGTAGCCTGATGCTCCATCACTTCCCTCTGATCTCCTCAGGAAAGCCTGGGCTACAAGGAATAATCTTTGTCCCACCTACATTCCTGCTAGGCCCACCTCCCACAGGTGTTCTCACAGCAAGGCAGGAAATCGAAGCTCCAGGACAGTGCTGGGCGCCTCTGGGTTCCAAGCCCAAGATGCCTTCTTCCCTCTAGTGCCCTCCCCTCAACACCAAAGAAGGACCCACTCACCTGCCCAGAAGGCGTGCATCATATGCTTTCTGGATGACATGGGGGTCCCCAGAGACGGCAGCAGACAGCAGCAGCCTTGGACGCATGGTGAGCTGGGCCTCATTCTTGAAGGCCTGCAGGAGCTCCTGGGAAGAGAGGCAGATGAGAGAAACAGACAAAGCAGAGTGGAGTCGGGAAAAGCAGGAGTCATCTAGGAAACAATCTTCCACAATAACAGAGTCCCTGGAGCCAGGAGAGTCAGACACAGGCCCTGCCCACAGGCTACTGAGAAATGAGGACGTGAGCCAGTGCGGTAAGGCATTGAGCAGAGGGCTGGCTGCAGGCCCAAGAGCAGAGTTCAGACAGCCTGCCTGAGGGAGTCCAGTAGATGCAGGGAGAAAGTGTCACTCCGGCTGGAGGGCTGTGGCCAGGCCAGTGGTGACAGAGGGAAAGGCCTCCACAGGGCCCCTGCTCAGCAGCCCTCTGTCCACACCACTCTCTTGTCCAGCCCTGGTCTTAGGCTCCTCCTGTGCCCAGGGCCCAGACATGGTCAAAATAGAATCACTTCTGGATTCAGGATCTGCCAAGCCAACCTTACCTCAAGTAAGAAGACAAAGGTCCAGCGGTCACGCGCGGGGCTGCCTCTGAGTCCAGGGTACAAAAAGAAGAGGTCCAGACCATCGAAGCCATGTGTCCTCAGGAGGGGGACCACTGAATTGACAAACCTTTCCCGGTTGGAAAATGTGGACAGCATCGTGGTGAACCTGCAGGCAGACCAGGGATGAGGCCAGGAGAGCTTTCTGCATAACCGTGCTCCCCCCAACCACTCCCCTGCAAGGCTCTTTGGTTCACATGTGACTAGAAAAAGGTAGGCAGAGCTTTGAAACGCTCAAACCCTCTTAAAGGTCTACTAAGTCCTGGACTTCAGGCTCCAGGGAGGATTTGCAAACCAACCCTGCCCCTGCCAGATGGAAACAACACTCAGCCCGGGGTGGGGACAGTGGTTCAGAACAGCTCTGCCTTTGAAAACCTGGTTACTCCTGGCCAAGCACTGACCTTCTGCCTAAACAGATAAGGGGAGGCAAAATAAGCCAAGGGCAAGTATTTCCAGAAAGATCTCTGAGCTAATGGGCCCATAAGGTGGCAAAGAGGGCCAGGATCTGACCAGGGGTTCAAGAGTCTCTGCTCTTCTATTCACTGGCTGCTTGACTATTTTTTATTTTTTGTAGTATTTTATCTTCCATAATGAAGACCCTATTGGAAAATCTTTAGTATAGTAAAGCAGAACTTTAAGTAATTTGGAGCTAGTTCTACATGCAATATTAACCAGATTCAGACTTAGGCAGGCCTGGTTCCATTACCTGATCATCCCAGCTGGTCACCTCACAGGGACACCTGGGTGAAATATGGTAAGTTCCCTAAGCTCTCCCTCGTGCTTTTTTTCCTACAAATTTGGAATGCAAACAGCCACTTTAATCCTTTCTCCTAGCAATCATGAGATAATGAGTGTAAAGCTGGCCTGCTCCCCCGACCCATCACCATACCCCCACCCTAGAGAGACCTAATAGCACAGACTCACCTCGAGGTGCCGAAGTTCCACCCCCCGATGGACAGCAGTGTTTTCAGCCCCCTGTTCCTGTGATGAGGGACAAAGTCGGTGAGCTGGGTTCCCATCAGTTATTTGGGGAAGAGTGGGAAGTAGTGGGCATGGGAGGAGGGGGAGGGAAAGGGGGCAGCAGGTGCAGTTACCTAAGGGAGAAAGGAGCGGAGCCAAGGAAGGGGAAGAAGGAAAAGAGACAAAAACCAGCCCCCATAAAGGTCATCACACCCAGGATCCCAGGTTTTCCAAGCCCCTCAAACTCCAAAATCACATGACAGTCCCACCAAAAGGAAAAGGAAAAGAAAAAGCAGCCTAAATTTTCTCTTCACTCACTTTCTTGGTCAACAAACATTTATTGAACAATTAATATGTGCCTCTAACTGCTTTGGGCTTCTCTGGTAGCTCAAATGATAAAGAGTCTGCCTGCAGTGTGGGAGACCCAGGTTCGATCCCTGGGTTGGGAAGATACCCTGATGAAGGAAATGGCAACCCATTCCAGTATTCTTGCTGGGAAAATCCCATGGACAGAGGAACCTGACAGGCCTCAGTCCATGAGGTCGCAAAGAGTCAGACACAACTGAGCGACTTCACTTTCACTTTTCACTTTCTGACTGCTTTAGGTGCTTGAACACTGCAGTGAACAGACGGACAAGCTCCCTGCTCTCGTCTCTGGAGGCTGTGCTCTAGTGACATGGATTTTCTCTGCCCTTCTACAACCATGCACACAGCGACAGACCACTCCCTGCAGAGGACAGCCCAGGAAGCCTGGGAAGAGAACACTGAGCACCAGCTCTCTGCTGGGCGCTGACCCAGCCACTGGTGGACAAAGACCATAGACACCAGCCCTTCCCTTGGGGTTCGTTTGCAGGTGACAAAGGGTAATGAAAACTAGCATTTGTGAAGCTTTTGTGATACGCAGCTGTCTCCGAAGCATTTGAAGATAGAATCCTGAGCACTGGGCTTGAAGGGTGAGTTGGGGTGCAAGGCAGAGAAGAGAGAGGAGCAGACTCTAGGCAGGGGCACAGCAGCCACAAGGGTAGGGAGGCAAGGATGAGCTCAGTGCTGATCAACAGGGAACTCCCACAGCAGGGACTCTACAGAGAGCCCTTGACAGGAGGAGGGACCCAAGGATCAGAGGAAGGGTGACGACTAACAGAAGAAAAGACTTACTCCTCTTTACCTGTAAAATACAGCCCCCACAGACACAGTGAACACACCTCTCCTTGAGCTTGTTGAACTCTGGGTAGAGAACTTTCTCATCCTGGGGATCCTTAGGAACAATCTGATTGTTGTTCATCGAGGCAAAGGCAAACACCAGGTGGGTGCAGAGAAAGGGGTCCAGATCCCGGGGCAGGATCGAGGCAGGGCNGTGAAGCTTTTGTGATACGCAGCTGTCTCCGAAGCATTTGAAGATAGAATCCTGAGCACTGGGCTTGAAGGGTGAGTTGGGGTGCAAGGCAGAGAAGAGAGAGGAGCAGACTCTAGGCAGGGGCACAGCAGCCACAAGGGTAGGGAGGCAAGGATGAGCTCAGTGCTGATCAACAGGGAACTCCCACAGCAGGGACTCTACAGAGAGCCCTTGACAGGAGGAGGGACCCAAGGATCAGAGGAAGGGTGACGACTAACAGAAGAAAAGACTTACTCCTCTTTACCTGTAAAATACAGCCCCCACAGACACAGTGAACACACCTCTCCTTGAGCTTGTTGAACTCTGGGTAGAGAACTTTCTCATCCTGGGGATCCTTAGGAACAATCTGATTGTTGTTCATCGAGGCAAAGGCAAACACCAGGTGGGTGCAGAGAAAGGGGTCCAGATCCCGGGGCAGGATCGAGGCAGGGCCGGGCCGACTGAATGCCCAGTTTGTAAAATAACACACCAGCTTGTGGGCAGCACCTGGCAGGGGACAGCAGGCATTATTGACAGAAACCAAGTGGGGATGGAGCTCAGCATCCACAGCAGCATGGACACTTCACTAAAGGCCAGCCCACTGTTACCCCCACCAAACACATCCCCCTCAAAGCTACACTGAGGGGAGGTCCATCCCCATTGTCGGGGTCCCCTGGGGGAAATAACACCTCATGAAACCCTGGTCAGAATGGATCTGAGAGTCTGGATCCTGGCAGAGAAGACCCAACAGTGACTGAGAATTTGCTGCTGAGCCACACTGGGTCAATGATCCCCAATGCAGAGCCAAGGCAGGCACAGGGGACACTGGACTTGGAGCAGTTCTCAGTGGACACTCTCCCCGGCTCTGGAGAGGACCAGTTTCCTCACCATCATGGTGTTTCAGCACAAGGAGCAGCCCTGCAGGAGACAAAGGAAGAAACACACGCAGATTCACACGCACACCCCAGCTCACCCTCCAGCGCCCACAAATGCAGACGCACACACCCTTCCCTCCTTCCACTTCTCTACACGGAGTGGGTGAAGCCAGATCTAGCTAAGCTTCTTTCCACTCCAATATACTCTACGTGTAGACACATAGGCTTTGCATAGGGACAGCCATGACACTGAAAGTCCCAGCAAGGTTCAGGCCGGTGGTTCTCAACCCTGAAAGTGTTAGTCACTCAGTCGTGTCCGAATCTTTGTGACTCCATGGACTGTACCCAACCAGGCTCCTCTGCCCATGGAATTCTTCAGGTAAGAATACTGGAGTGGGTAGCCATTCCCTTCTCCAGGGGATCTTTCTCATTCAGGGACTGACCCNCTCCTCTTCTCTACACGGAGTGGGTGAAGCCAGATCTAGCTAAGCTTCTTTCCACTCCAATATACTCTACTTGTAGACACACAGGCTTTGGAACAAACAGGACACTGAGAAGTCTCTGCAAAGTTTCCGGGCCAGTGGTTCTCAACCTTGGAAGATAATGTAAACACAGTGATTTCCTGGCTCCTCCCACAGACATTCTGATCAATGGGTCTGAAGTGGAGGCCAGGCATAAAAATACTTAATGTGCAGCTAGTGAGAACCACTGCTCTGATTACTTCTTCTTTCACTGTGTCCTGTCCATGTCCACCTAATCTAGGCCCCTGAGGCTCAGGATACTCCTTGAGTACCACAGAGACAACAAGCTGATGAAGCCCAGCACCTCCTGACCTAAGGGACATTTGGGAGCTGGGACCCACCACACTCACCAACCCACAGTAGCAGCTTCCCCATCTCTGTGGTCTGACAGCTGCAGGCCTAGGGCTGGAGCCCCTTTATATGAGATACCCCAGGTACAACCATGGGACAACCCAGCCACACACACGCAAAACCAGGGACAGTGATTAATGCATGGCCGCCCCAGAGTCACAGTGACCCCAGCATCTTCCGTCCTCCCACCCAGCAGAGCCATGGCTCTGAGATCCGACAAAGCAACAACTCCCTTTGATACTGGCACAGAGGAGGTGTCCACAACCGGCCCTAGTGAGGGCAGGGCCATGCTCAGCCCCTCTTCCTGGAATTCAGCCCCACATGGAATGAATACATGGAATGAATACAAGGAAGAAACACTGAAGGGCAGCAGTGATTCTATTGTTATATTAGTGGTTAGGAAAATTATGTAATGTAAAGCTAAAAATTCCCAACTATGGACTCAGGAAGGGGTAAGTTTGAATCGCAGTATCAAAAATTAGAAGTTTTAGCATCTAGGGCCAGTTACTTGGCTCTTTGAGCTTTAGTTTCTACACTTGTCAAATGGAGATAACACTTGAACTTACCTCATAGCATTTTATACTGATTAAAGACATAGCATGTGAAAAACTTAGTTCAGTGCTTTGAACTGTGGTGTTAGAGAAGACTATTGAGAGTCCCTTGGACTGCAAGGAGACCAAACCAGTCAATCCTAAAGGATATCAACCTTGAATATTCATTGGAAGGACTAATGCTGAAGCTGAAGCTCCAGTACTTTTGCCACCTGATGCGAAGATCCTACTCATTGGAAAAGACCCTGATGCTGGGAAAGTTGAGGGCAGGAGGAGAAGAGGGTGAAAGAAGATGAGATGGTTGGATGACCTCACCGACTCACTGGACATAAGTTTGAGCAAACTCCAGGACATAGTGAAGGACAGGGAAGCTTGGTGTCCTGCAGTCCATGGGGTCACAAAGAGTCAGACACAACAAAGCAACTGAACAACAAGGGCTCAGTGAAAGATAGCAGTTATTAGAGATGCCACAAGCGTTTGCTCCCAGAGCAGGGTTCTCAGACTCAAATGCTGACAGGCAGGTAATGTAAATTGGTGAAGTGGACACAATAGAATAGCTCACACTCCAGTTAGTTAGAAGAATAACAGTGCTCCTACTGTATAGCTCAGGGAACTCTGTGCAATGTTATGTGACAGCCTAGATGGGAAGGGCATTTAGGGGACAATGGATACATGATGTGTATGGCTGAATCCCTTTACTATGCACTTGAAACTATCACAACATTGTTAATCAGCTATACTCCAGTATAAAATGAAAAGTTTACCAAAAAAGAATAACAATGCAAGCCCACTGATACATTTCAGCTAACATGAAGTCTCTCAGTTGGGAGACATCAAAGATCAGTACTAAAAGGGACAGCACTCTGAGTAGCCACTAATGTTTGCCTTGCAGTGAAATAGAACCAATACTTTGGAGGATTCTTCAATTTCTCAAGAGAAGACAAAAATCTGAATTTTTGAATGAGTCAATAATGTTTGAGCCAATATATGAGCCAATGGTGACACTGTCATGAGAGGTATCATAAACCTAAGAAATATAACGAATGCAATTCTGGACACCTAAGAGTCAATTTTTTAAAAGCACAATAATAATGGGAAGGATAAATAAAATAAGTGTATAAGTAAATGTTTTCATGATCCACCAATTTTCTTTTCTGCTACCAAGGTTCTCAAACCTTGAGTAGGTCCCATATTTCAGAGTGTGACCCTCCATCACAGGGACAGAAATTTTGTTATTTGTGTATCCAATACACCTGTCTTCTTAGAGATTCATACTGCTCACTTAATCCACACACAATGGAGGGACTAATCAGATGTCAATATAATAAATGCCACTGGGAAATAACAATGACTAGTGGTTTAATTTTCTTCATTTATAGTATGAAGACCAGGAAAGTGTAACTTGTATCACCAGGTTGCTTGGTATCATGGAACAAAAACAATAAGTGGTATAGAATGTTTAGGGTGAGAATATTTCACTGAAATCTGGGAAAAGCCTGAGGGAATACTCTACCCAGCAGAGGCTGTGTCTCCATTTGTTCATCCCTCTTTGTCTTCCTTTACATATTCAATGAATCTTTTGTTGAGCATAGGCCAGGCCCTAATGGGCTTCCCACATAGCACAAGTCATAAAGAATCCACCTGCCAATTCAGGAGATGAAAGAGATGAGGGTTTGATCCCTGGATCAGGAAGATCCCCTGGAGGAAGAAATGGCAACCCACTCCAGTATTTCTTGCCTGGAGAATCCCATGGACAGAGGAGCCTGGAGGGCTACAGTCCATGGGTCACAAAGAGTCAGACATGACTAAGCACATGCACACAGGCCCTGATAGACACATTAGGTATGTGCTGATCAAGAAAGTTTCTGCTCAAGGAACCTCCAGTCTAGCGAACACATGGATCACATCTCCCAGAGCTAAAGCGTGTCTCTGTCTTAGTCTCTTGGATTAAGTGCACTGGGAGATACATGAGTTGTTTCCAAAAATCCTCGAGATCCAGTACCTGTTCTGCAGTATCATTAGGTCCACCTGCATGCTCAATGCCACCTTCCATACCTTGGGTTAATATGAACTTGAATCAAGAGATTCCTGAATGCAACACCAGATCGTGTTTGGCAACAACTCACACCACTGGTTAGATGGCCCCTAGTGTGGTTTATAACTCTAATGACCAATCTCTTATTTGCTTCCCAGTTCCTAGCCCTTGTGCCCTACGTCTTGTTTCTAGGTCTCTGCTTTGATTTCTCTTCATGGTTTATAAACTGTAGGTACCTCACTTGGTTTCTAGGGCCTGGGACCTGACTCATTCTTGCCAAGCTCCTGGGGCTTAACTGCCTGCCTTTTAAGACCTCCCTGATGTGAATGCTTGCCTCTCTCTGCTTCTGGGCCTTCTCTCACCCCACCTCCTGCCACCCAGACTTTGCATCACTGAGATTTCCCACAAGGTTTGTTCTCTTCCACCCAGACTCCCACCAAGGGGGCTGGTTGTTAATGCTGTGCCCATCACAGAGGCAAATCTGTTGGTCAGCTGAACCTCCTTCACCTGCACCTGGGTCAGTGCTCTGGACTCCTATCCCAGACCTGCCTGTCCCATACCTTCAAAAGTAACTGATGATGCTGAGAAGAATGCNACCAAGGGGGCTGGTTGTTAATGCTGTGCCCATCACAGAGGCAAATCTGTTGGTCAGCTGAACCTCCTTCACCTGCACCTGGGTCAGTGCTCTGGACTCCTATCCCAGACCTGCCTGTCCCATACCTTCAAAAGTAACTGATGATGCTGAGAAGAATGCCAAGATATAACAATGGATGCCCAGGAGTGACCCTTGCTTCATTCAGCAGTGACTGTGCCAAAGAGTGGGCAACTACAGCTCTGTGTGTAGGAGACGATGAACAGTGAAACACAGCTATGTTGAAAACCAGTGTGCCATGTCGCTCCAGTCACTCCTGATCCTCCTCCTTGAGTTCTCGCTGTCAAAAGACAACCACTGCTTTGTATCTTTACACACCCACCAGGTACTTAGAGAATACTCCTTCCCAGTGCTTAGCCTGTTATCATGAAATGAGAAAAGACACGTACAGATGTCTTTTAGTTGACCTGCTGAAGAAATTCCACAGCAAACAACCCCTCCCGTATTCTACAGCACTCCACTAAATGAGGACAAGATCACAGATGTGAAGGACTTTGGGTTTAACAAAGCATTTGACCAAATGTTTCATGATTCTCATGTGGAAGAAATGGAGAAGCTTGATTTGAACAAAAGCAGCTAGTTGATTAACATAAGAACACAAAGAGTATCGACTACAGATCAGTATAAACTTGGAGAGCTTTACCATGTCTCTAAAATGAAGGAGATAGACTAGAGTGTTGTTTCCTAGTGTTTAATATAAAAGATGATTTTTGGCTGTGTATTACAATTTTTTATTTTCATATTTATGCATTTATTTTGATGTATATTAGAAAATGTATACTACCTCCAAATCCCATGATTTCATATATTAAAGTGTAAAAATTGAGGCAACTCAAAAAGAAATATTTGAATAAAGTAGTAAAGGTAAAAAATATTCAATCACCTTAGAAGTCACTTTGAGAACATCACAATCCTATAACCCAGCAACTTCCCTTTTAGAAATTTGCCATGCAGAGATATCTGCCCAATTATACAAAGAAAGTATGTTCACTGCAGGTTTATCTGTAACAACAATAGCAACAAAAAACAACAGGCAAATCTCAGCTGACTAAATGACCATTATTGAGAGACATATAAACACATTATTACACATTGTTTTCCATGGAATGGCCTTTTTCTTTACCTTTTAAGCCAGCGATTCTCAACTGGGCAATACTCTGTCCCCCACTGGACATATGGCAATGTCTGGAGACATTTTTCATTGTCACAGTGGAGGCAAGGGTGGTACTAGTACATGATGGATAAAAGCCAGGGATGCTGTTAAACATCCTACAGCACAAGACAGGCCTTCATAACAAAGAATTACCCAGTATTGATAATTAACAATCCAAAGGGTGAAATATCCTGGTTAAAGTTGAGTTATTTTAATTGTTGTTCTTTTAATTATATCACAAACCTGAGATCATGTATATACTTACCTCTTATTACCTTAGCTTTAAAGTTAAACAGCTGTTCCTTTTATTTATTTATTTATTTATTTTAATTGGAGGCTAATTACTTTACAATATTATAGTGGTTTCTGCCATACTTTGACATGAATCAGCCATGAATGTACATGTGTTCCCCATCCTGAACCCCCCTCCCACCTCCCTCCCCATACCATCCCTCTGGGTCATGCCACTGCACCAGCCCCAAGCACCCTGTATCATGCATCAAACATGGACTGGTGATTCATTTCACATATGAAAATTTACATGTTTCAATGCCATTCTCTCATATCGTCCTGCCCTCGCCCTCTCCCACAGAGTCCAAAAGACTGTTCAATACATCTGTGTTTCTTTTGCTGTCTCGCATACAAGGTTATCATTACCATCTTTCTAAATTCCATATATACGAATTAGTATACTGTATTGGTGTTTTTTCTTTCTGGCTTACTACACTCTGTATAATAGACTCCAGTTTCATCCACCTCATTACAACTGATTCAAATGTATTCTTTTTAATGGCTGAGTAGGTTCCAAATAGGAAAAGGAGTACGTCAAGGCTGTATATTGTCACCCTGCTTATTTAACTTCTATGCAGAGTACATCATGAGAAACGCTGGGCTGGAAGAAGCACAAGCTGGAATCAAGATTGCTGGGAGAAATATCAATAACCTCAGATATGCAGATGACACCACCCTTATGGTAAAAAGTAAAGAGGAACTAAAAAGCCTCTTGATGAAAGTGAAAGAAGAGAGTGAAAAAGTTGGCTTAAAGCTCAACATGCAGAAAACTAAGATCATGGCAACTGCTCCCACCACTTCATGGGAAATAGATGGGGAAACAGTGGAAACTGTCAGACTTATTTTGGGGGTGCTCCAAAATCACTGCAGATGGTGATTGCAGCCATGAAATCAAAAGATGCTTACTCCTTGGAAGGAAAGTTATGACCAACCTAGATAGCATATTCAAAAGCAGAGATATTACCTTGCCAACAAAGGTCCATCTAGTCAAGGCAAAGATTTTTCCAGTGGTTATGAGTGGATGTGAGAGTTGGACTGTGAAGAAAGCTGAGCACTGAAGAATTGATGCTTTTGAACTGTGGTGTTGGAGAAGACTCCTGAGAGTCCCTTGGACTCCAAGGAGATCCAACCAGTCCATCCTAAATGAGATCAGTCCTGGGTGTTCATTGGAAGGACTGATGCTGAAGCTGAAACTCCAACACTTTGGCCACCTCATGCAAAGAGTTGACTCATTGGAAAAGACTCTGATGCTGGGAAGGACTGGGGGCAGGAGGAGAAGCGGACAACAGAGGATGATGGCTGAATGTGGTGATGGACAGGGAGGCCTGGTGTGCTGTAATTCATGGGGTCGCAAAGAGTCAGACACAACTGCATGACTGAACTGAACTGAACTGAATATTCCATTGTGTATATGTACCAAAGCTTTATTATCCATTCATCTGCTGATGGATATCTAGACTGCTTCCATGGCTATTATAAATAGTGCTGCGATGAACATTGGGGTATGCATGTCTCTTTCAATTCTGGTTTCCTCAGTGTGTATGCCCAGCAGTTAGATTGCTGGTCATATGGAAGTTATATCNGGACAACAGAGGATGAGATGGTTGGATGGCATTACTGACTCAATGGACATGAGTTTGAGCAAGCTCTGGGGAGTTGGTGATGGACAGGGAAGCCTGGTGTACCGCGGTCCATGGGGTTGCAAAGAGTCAAGAGACGACTGAACAACTGAACTGACTGACTGATTGAACTTTCACACTGAATTTCATAGACTTTGGGAATCCCCTGAAATTGTATACAGAGTTGATATGTCAATGTATTTTTCAGCTTTTGTCATATTCCCAAGGGTGCTTCTTGTGATCCCAAAACACATGTTTTAAAATTACCTTATTTTGTGAGTCTTGTGCATTGTATGTTCTAATTATACTAAACTACAATAATAGTTTAATAGTTTAATAATAATTATACTAAACTACAAAAACTGCTGTCAGTTTTTCGGCAGGTAAAATGGCCAGAGAGCCTTGTCTTGGGGTTTCATAGCATAGTCCCCAAGGAGATGCATTCGTGCCATTTGCAATTATTTATTCATTTTCTTAAAATTTCCTAGTTATATCTTGCCAGTTTTTCAGCCATCTTCCAGATGTTGTTAGCTAATCCCTTTGACTGCAATGATGATTTCCTTCATAACAGCAAAGTATGTTACCAAACCTAGTGGTATTGTTGATCTTTAGTTTTGTTTTTTTGAGTCATTTCTTTGAAGGGGCCTTTGACCACTTTTAACCTGGTATCCTTTGAGTACCTTTGACATGGTATCTGATTATTGTTTTTCATGGCCAGTCCAGTTTTACCTTTTGTCAAATCAAAAGTTATTTGCCAAGCTCTAAAATCAAAGATAGCAAAAGGAACTATAAGGGAATAAATAACAGATGTTGCAAAATATTTGTTTTACTTTTGTTCTTCTTAGCACTCATCTTGGCTAATACTGTTTTAAATACATACCCTAATGGTCTTTGGCCAAGAATAGATAGGATAGTATACTGTGATAGCCTTCATTTTCCTCATTGGGGAAATAGACTATTTTTAAAGCAGTATTTTATTTGGAGAGAGGTATTTGTACACTTTGATGGCACAAGTGGCCATTCTTTCTCTTGCCTCTAGCCTTTTGTTATTTTTATTATCTAGAAAAATCTTTCTCTCCCATATTCTTTCACTAGGCTAATTTCTACTTGTCTTTCAGGTCTATCCTTAAATGTCACCATTTCAGAGAAGCTTTTTCTAACCCTTTCTAATTAGGTTAAGTACCGCTTGTATGTGTTCCCATAATTTTATTTATTTAAAACATTTACTGGGTGCCTTCTATTAGCTGAGTCCTATTCTGGGAGAGGGAATCCAGCAGCAAATAAATCACATCACTGGTCTTATAGGTTATACTCTTCTGGACAGAGATCGATTAGAATAGGAACATATTGCCAGGTAGAGATGAGTTCTAAAAAGAATGAAGAGTGATAATGCTGCTGCTGCTAAGTCACTTCAGTCGTGTCCGACTCTGTGCGTCCCCATAGACGGCAGCCCACCAGGCTCCCCCATCCCTGGAATTCTCTAGGCAAGAATACTGGAGTAGGTTGCCATTCTCCAGTGCATGAAAGTGAAAAGTCAAAGTGAAGTGGCTCAGTCATGTCCGACTCTTAAGCAACCCCATGGACTGTAGCCCACCAGGCTCCTCCATCCATGGGATTTTCCAGGCAAGAGTACTGGAGTGAGGTGTCATTGCCTTCTCCAGAGTGATAATGGGGAGATGCTAATTGACTTGACCTGAGAAAGGCCTTACTGAGGAGACAGCAGGGCAGAGATTTAAAGTTAGGAGGATGTGAGGTGAGCTGGGGGAGGAGCCTTCTGTGTTTAGGGAGCAGCAGTGGCAGAAGCTCAGGTAGGTGGGAGCATACCTGGCTTGTTCAGGGAATGGGAGGTAGGCCAGAGTCCCCCCTGGGGAAGGAGCTGGGAGGTAGTGGTAGGAGATAAGGACTATGGTTGAAAGGGTAGGCAGATCATGAAGGGCTTTCTCAAACATAGTGAGGACTTTGGTTAGTTACTCTTGAGTTGAGATGTTATTGTAGAAGACTAATAGAGGAATGGAGTGATACACCTATGGTCACTGTAGTTGCTGGATTGAGAAATATTCTGCAAAAAAAACAGAGGTAGAAACAGAGAAGCTGATTAGGCAATTTGTAGTCATTGAAAGAGCTGAGTGTGCCATAGCCTAGGGTGGTAAAGATGAGAAATGTTCAGATTCTGGATATTTTGAAGACAGAGCCTATAGTATTTGCTGATGCATTGGGTATGGGGTATATAAAACAGTGAGAAATTTAAGATCCTAAGGTTTTTGGATTAGGAAATACCAAGATTTACTGGGATGAAGAAATAAGATTACTTAGGGTTAGATTATAGAAGGGATAGTACTCAGTAGCTCAATATTAGATACGTTAAGTTTGAGAGACCTACTAGAAGTCTGAATGGAGATGTTGAGTAGCCAGCTATAAATATAATGTCCAGCTTAGGCAAGCATTAACCTGAGAATCAAGTTGAAGAGGCATTATTGAGAGAGAGGAGGAGTCGCATAATCACTGAGGAGAGTTGGGAGAGGGAATTGATGGTGAAAATGGCAAAATGTTGCAACTCATTTAGGGTTGGTGATAGTGAATTCAGGTTGAGATGGAGTCAGAGCATAGGAATAGGCTTTCTCCTGTTGTGGGTTTTATCTAGCAAGTATGACAGACGCAGAGAGTTACAAAGGAGTAATATAATGATGGGCTGGTTGATCTTAAGATGGATAAAAGGGGAAGCTGAACATGAGATGATATGTTTTCAAGAAAGAGTAGTAGAGTGTGTAGGTAGGAGCTCCTTCTGAGTTCAAAGAATTGATGAAAGTAGGGTATTAAGTACCCTCCCTGCCTGGGCTTTCCTTGTGGCTCAGTTGATAAAACATCTGCTTGCAATGTGGGAGACCTGGATTCAGTCCCTGGGTTGGGAAGATCCCCTGGAGAAGGGAAAGGCTACCCATTCCAGTATTCTGGCCTAGAGAATTCCATGGACTGTATAGTCCATGGGGTCACAGAGTTAGACACGACTTTCACGTTCAGGGTATTAAGTGGGTATTAGGGTGGTATTAGAAAGTGGGTATTAAAAGATCAGATATCAAGTGGGAATTATTCTCCCATTGTTGCCAGTTCATCTTAACTCCAAATCTCCCAAGAACATCAGATGTCCAAAAAGATCAGAAAGAATGCAAGACAGCTTAAGCATCAGCTTTATTCCTCTTTACAGGCCTCCTGATTGAGGCAGTCTAATCATGAGCCTCCACTCTCTGTCATCATGTAATCAACTNCACAGAGTTAGACACGACTTTCACGTTCAGGGTATTAAGTGGGTATTAGGGTGGTATTAGAAAGTGGGTATTAAAAGATCAGATATCAAGTGGGAATTATTCTCCCATTGTTGCCAGTTCATCTTAACTCCAAATCTCCCAAGAACATCAGATGTCCAAAAAGATCAGAAAGAATGCAAGACAGCTTAAGCATCAGCTTTATTCCTCTTTACAGGCCTCCTGATTGAGGCAGTCTAATCATGAGCCTCCACTCTCTGTCATCATGTAATCAACTAACAAAAACAGTCCTTGAGTGTGGGGCCCGCCTCTAATTTTCTCCATCTTGCTCATCATCTTTACTACCCTTTGAAGCTCTGACCTTTCTTGTTGTAGCCTTCTCATAGCATTTTGTGTATGGGTTGTTTTTTCCTTTAAACTTCTTTTACGTTATTACAAGTTGGCGAGGGTCTCTGTCTTGAAGGGAAAGTGGGAATTAATCATCACAAATTTTCACCAGCTTTGAACCTTGCACCTATAAGTTAGTTGTGGCGTAACCAGATTTTAAAACTGTATATACCTTAAAAAAAGGAAGAGTTACCTGTATACCTACATAAATATTCCTCACTAGATTGTATGTTCGTTTAGGGCCAGGGTCAGCATTTTATTCATAGTTTTATCCCCAGCTCCTCCAACAGTGTCTGACAATATAATATCAGGTTGGGGTATTTGTTGAATAAACACATAGTATATAATTACAGTAATTTGACTCTTATCTAGAGGTTACTTTTCTTATCACATGCCTTTCTGAGTTGCACTTGAGAACTCAGAAGGAAGCAATACCACTTCTAGGAATCTGCTCAAGAAAAATGAAAGTACTTTACATGTCCACACGTGGCTATGTTTATAGCAGCATTCATAGTTCAAAATAGCTTAAAAATGAAAGTAATTCAGATGCCCATCAATTGATGAGTAAATTAAATTGGTATATATATTTAATGGGTCACTATTTAGCAATTAAAGGGAACAGGCTACCAACACATGTTATAGCATGGATGAACTGCAGAAACATTAGGCTAAATGAAAGAAACTGGTTGTAAAAAGTTTATGTATGATTTCATTTTATAGAGTATGTCTGGAAAAAGCAAATTTATTGAGGCAGAAAGCAGATCAGTATTAGGACTGGAGGCGAGAATAGTACTAACTGTAAATGGGCACAAGAGAACTTTTTGGGATAATGTAGATGTTCTAAAACTGGGTTGGATTGGTGGTTTACAACTCTTATGAATTTACTACAATTATTTAATTTTTAGTTATTTAATTGATAGATGAATTTATGATATATAAATCATACCTCAGTAAACCTGTAAAAAAATTATTTTGAGTAACCAGAAATAGTAGTTTAATAAAGAGTGAAGTTTATTCAGAAATAAGCTTTTTGATTCTCCCTGTGCCCAAGCTTATTGAGTTTACCTAGGTAAAATTGTAAAAAATATATTTTCCAAAGCATTGATGTTAAAAGGTACTTTCATCAGGAGCAAATGATAATTGATAGGAAAAGAAATAAAAACTTTAAAAAGTGAAAATATGGCTGGCAAGGACTCCCTAATGTTGTCATGCTACCTTGCACATGTCAATAGCACATGAGGCCGTCTTGACATAAACAGTGCAGTATAATTATCAGTTACAATTATGACACCTAACGAGTAAGAAAAGGCTAACTTATTTCTCTATAGCTAAGTTATGAAAACAAGCTAATCACATATTTGAAAAACTTTTTTAAAGAATATTATTAAAATTGAGGGTAAAGGGATTAGCTTCATTTACAATTTCATTGATAATGGAAAATGGTGCCTTTGGAATAG
>SJYA01003783.1:24298-81746 GCA_006410615.1 Neotragus moschatus | reverse complement strand
TTTAGAAAAGGCAGAGGAACCAGAGATCAAATTGCCAATGTCTGCTGGATCATCAAAAAAGCAAGAGCGTTCCAGAAAAACATCTATTTCTGCTTTATTGACTATGCCAAAGCCTTTGACTGTGTGGATCATTATAAATTGTGGAAAATTCTGAAAGATGGGAATACCAGACCACCTGACCTGCCTCTTGAGGAACCTATATACAGATCAGGAAGGAACAGGTAGAACTGAACATGGAACAACAGACTGGTTCCAAATAGGAAAAGGAGTACGTCGAGGCTGTATGTTGTCACCCTGCTTATTTAACTTCTATCCAGAGTACATCATGAGAAACGCTGGGCTGGAGGAAGCACAGGCTGGAATCAAGATTGCCAGGAGAAATATCAAAACCTCAGATATGCAGATGACACCACCCTTATGGCAGAAAGTGAAGAACTAAAGGGCCTCTTGATGAAAGTGAAAGAGGAAAGTGAAAAAGTTGGCTTAAAGCTCAACATTCAGAAAACTAAGATCATGGCATCTAGTCCTATCACTTCATGGGAAATAGATGGGGAAACAGTGGAAACAGTGTCAGACTTTATTTTTCTGGGCTCCAAAATCACTGCAGATTATGACTGCAGCCATGAAATTAAAAGATGCTTACTCCTTGGAAGGAAAATTATGACCAAGCTAGATAGCATATTCAAAAGCGAGACATTACCTGTCAACAAAGGTCTGTCTAGTCAAGGCTATGTTTTTTCCAGTGGTCATGTATGGATGGTGAGAGTTGGACTATAAAGAGGGCTAAGCACAAAAGAATTTATGCTTTTGAACTGGATGTTGGAGAATACNATATTCAAAAGCGAGACATTACCTGTCAACAAAGGTCTGTCTAGTCAAGGCTATGTTTTTTCCAGTGGTCATGTATGGATGGTGAGAGTTGGACTATAAAGAGGGCTAAGCACAAAAGAATTTATGCTTTTGAACTGGATGTTGGAGAATACTCTTGAGAGTCCCTTAGACTGCAAGGAGATCCAGCCAGTCCATCCTAAAGGAGATCAGTCCTGGGTGTTCTTTGGAAGAACTGATGTTAAAACTGAAACTCCAATATTTTGGCCACCTGATACAAAGAGCTGACTCATTTGAAAAGACCCTGATGTTGGGAAAGATTGAAGGCAGGAGGAGAAGGGGATGACAGAGGATAAGATAGTTGGATGGCATCACCGACTCAATGGACATGAGTTTGGGTAAACTCCAGGAGTTGGTGATGGACAGGGAGGCCTGGCGTGCTGCAGTTCATGGGGTTGCAAAGAGTCGGACACGACTGGGCAGCTGAACTGAATTGAGGTGAATTGTATTATCCTTAACACAGTGTGATATCTTTTATAAAGATGTTATACCTGACTGACCACACTATACTGGGGTATATAATTAGTGCTTTTCTAATACTTAAAATTAGTTTCATCAGTTTGCATTAGTTCACCCATCTTGTAACCAGAAATCTTAGATTTCGAAGATTTTTCCTGGTGCAAGTTACTGTGCCCAGGTAGTGAAATAAAGACTATTCTAATTTCTTTTATTAAACTTTATATTAATCTTGTTTCCCTACCTAGTGCTATATAACAGACCACCTGAAATCTTAATAGACTTAAAACAGCAACAGCTTATTTCTTATTCTGAGGTTGGTCAGGCAATTCTTCTGCTGGTCTCAGCAGTCTTAGGTCATAGCTGCATTCATCTGGTGGGTGGCTGAGGCATGGGGGCTGTTGGAATAGCAGCATGTTGAACCTCTCTTTCTGCGGGATATGATATCTCAAGCTTGCTCATATATGACACTTCAGGACAGTGTCCTAAAAAAGAACAAAATATGAAGCTATAAGGCTTTGTAAGTTATAAGAGTATCATTTTCCTTGTTTTCCATTGGTCAAAGCAAGTCTCAAGGCTCCCTGAGATGGTAAGGGTGGGAAAATAGACTCATGATGAGAGGAACAGTAAAGTTCTATTGCAAAGAGGCATGGATACAACCTTTAAGTTTTTTGGTGTTTCTCTTCTTTAGAAAACACAACTCTGCTTTTCAGAATTGAACAGATGCCAATATAAACTTGAAAAACATTGCTTTAATGTATAAATTGAACAGATTGAATTAGAGCTCTTAGAAGTTCAATCTGTGAGATTGATGAAACTACAATTAAATAGAAGTATTTTTTGAGAGAATATAGCATTAGCTTTACTTATTCATATACTTTTGTCATTGTATGGCAACTTGAATTTTGAAGTGTATTGAAGAGGTATGTTGAACTTTGAAATTTGATTATCTATATTAACATAGTACCCTTCTCTAGTCTGTTTCTATATCTGGAAAATGGTAAGAATGTGCCTTCATTGGGAAGATGACAAAAATTCTGGAGATAGATGAGGGTGATGGCTGCACAACAATGCAAATGTATTTGTAAGTGTGAACTACACGCTTTTCAGATATGACCTTAGTGATATATTTCATGCTGTGTTTTATCATAATTTAAAAAATGAACCTTGAAAAGCAGTTATGAAGATTGTTTAGTAACAAATATTAAATACTCAATGATACATTTTTACTAGGTGTTAGGAGAACTTCCCCTAGAATTTATTTACTACCTTTTGCTCAGAAAAATGTATTTCTGAAATAGTGAATGCCAGTAGAATTATTTGTATATGATAAAAGGAAAGCTTGATAAGGTCCCATGAACCTTTTTAAGAAATAATTAATCTTGGCGTTAATTTGGATTTTCAAATTACTCTTAGGAGTACTCTTAGGAGATTTACTTATATTTGATATGTGTATGTAATTCTCTTTGGATGTTTCTCATTTTTTATCCTGTAAGGACATAATGAAGTATTTTACCCAACAGAGGTTTATTCAGGGGATTAAATCACCACTCTGTATTAGGATATATGAACTCATGGGACGTGAATTGATACCTGATGTTGCGTTCATTTATAATTAGCAGTGCAGTGTAAAAATTGATTTCATGATTTTTCTGTTGAGAAACTTGATCATTTATTTATTTATTTAAAGGATATCTGCTATGTTCTAATGTTCTAGACCTTGGAGATAACAGCTTGAAATAAAACGCCTCTGTGGAATTTCAATTCAAGTTGGGATGTGAGACAACAAACAACTAAAGTGAATAAATAGGTACTTTTATTTGGAGATAAGTAGTAGGAAGAAATAGAGAGCAGGATAAGGAATCAAGAGAGTAACGTGGGTGAGAAGACTATCTTGGATAAGTGCTCAGCAGTGGTTTCTCTGAAGTGAAAGGCTGAGCTCTGGGAAGAAGTGAAGAGCATCCCAGACATGGTAGAGAGCAAGTGCAGAGGCTGTGGGGTGGGACCAGCTATCTGAAGAGCACAGCCTGCAGCCTGATGGGACAGCTACTGAGAGAAGCCGGAGGAGTATGAGGGGAGGTGAAGTGGTGAAGACAGGCAGGGGTCCTGTTTAGGTTTTATTGAGACGTTGGTGAGGACTTTGTATTTTAAGTGTGATGAGAAACTATTAGAATTTTTTTAAAGCCCTTTATTTTGGAATAATATTAGATTTGAACAAAAATAATATAATGAATTCACATTATACTCTTTACCCATTGTTAATATCTTGTATTGCTGTTGTTCACTTGCTATGTCGTGTCCAGCTCTTTGCGACCCCATAGACCCCATTAGTTGCTCAAACTAATGTCCATTGAGTCGGTGGTGCCATCCAAACATCTCGTCCTCTGTCATCCCCTTCTCCTTCAGTGGGGTCATCTCTTCAGGGTAGTGTGTTACCTTGAAATGTCCACTCTGCTGTTGCTATGTGGAGAAGACTGAAGAGGCAAGAGCAGAATACAGAGACCAGTTAGGAGGCTGCTGTGCTATGAGCGTTGATTACAGAGTGGTGGCAGGACAGTTCCTCAAAAGAGGTTTATGCAAACAGTCTCTCTGCACTCTTATTTTAAAAAACCTGGTTTAGAATATCTACTAAGAACTTGAACAAAGCCTTCCCTAAACCAAACTTCTGTACTTGGTTGTTTTTTTTAAAGGAACAAAATACTAGTATATTTTAGGTGAAGAAAAGTTATTTATTATGCATAAGCAGTTTCTATGATGAAAGAATAATTGACATAGGTGAGTAAAGGACTTCAGTCACTTGCCTTTATATTGAAAGTCTGTGAGTTAGCTCTCTTTGTTACTGGTTTCTTACTGCAATTTGCTAGCATCTTTTCTCTGAAAGAATGAAAGCTAGTAAATACTAAACTTCAATCAGTTTTTTTTTTTAATTATTTATTTATGGTTGCACTGGGTCTTCGTTGTGGTGCACAGGCTTCTTTCAGGGCTTCTCTTGTTGCAGAGCACCGGCTCTAGATGCGTGGGCCTTTGTTGGTCTGTGGCATGTGGGATCGTGGCAGGCCAGGGATCTACTTGCATTGGCAGGTAGATTCTGCACCACCAGGGGAGTCCCTCAGTCAGTTTTTAAGATACTAACATTTTGTGTAGAAAATGCTTTTTCATTGTACAAAGATTAATTACCAGTATTTTTCATTGAAGAGATATGATCTTATTTTGTGATCTGCATGGCTGTTTATCTTGTTTATTTTGTTTTTACTTTGAATTTTAAGAATAATGGTCCACAGTTAAAAACTTTAATGAAAGCACTGTGCAGATATTTTGATAATGTATTTAACCCATGTACCCATGATGTGCTTTTAAAGTGTTAGATAGAATCTTACCTTCTCAAAATTGTACTTTTCTATGGTCTATTACTGATTGTATTCTTAAACCATTTCTTACTTTTTATTTACTATGAAATAATGAGATGGGAGGTAGAGGACTTGTTCTGGATGTTGAGCCTAGAAGTTAAATACTTTTTGGTAGTGTCTGCTTTCTTTCACCTTAAAAACGAAAATGGAATATTTTTTGCAGTGGAAGCCCAAGAGTTGTAGACACTTTTATTCTTTGTTGTTATAGTTGAATTTTCACGCAGAACTTTATGGAATTTATTTTCATTAAATAGGGAACATAATTATAACTTTTTAGAGATGTTGAGAGGATCATATAAAATATTTGCACATTTTTTGGAACACTACCTGTGGAAGAGAGCATGCTCAGTTAATATCAGCTCTTATTAGGATGCTATGAGTAGTACTGAGATTATTTTAAATAGCTTTATTTTTTGCTCATTTTGAAGAAGTGGTCTATGAGTGTCTTCTGTTATTCACTTAATAATTAGTGAGCAGCTTCTGGGTGCCCTGTACATTGTCTTGGCTAAGCAGTCCACATCAGCTCCCATTTTAATATTGAGGGTATTAGACTGTGAGAGGTTAATTTAGCCATGATTTCACAATAAGAGGTGGGCTGGCTAGTGTTAACTTAGTAAAACATTATCTGACACTGCCATATAAGGTCTTTTTAATTTAAATTTATATTTTTAATTGAAGGATAATTGCTTTATAGAATTGTGTTGGTTTCTGCCAAACAGCAACATGAATCAGCCATGGGTATACATATATCCCCTCCCTCTTGAACCTCGCTTCTACCTCCCTCTGCATCCCACCCTTCTAGCTTGATACAGAGGCCTGCTTTGAGTTCCCTGAGTTATACAGCAAATAAAGGTCTTTTCAGTTTGTCCTAATCACTCATTTGATAGATGTTTATATTGGATATTTTTGTGCAGAGCTGTATGA
The DNA here is from genome assembly GCA_006410615.1 of Neotragus moschatus. NCBI lineage: Eukaryota > Metazoa > Chordata > Mammalia > Artiodactyla > Bovidae > Neotragus > Neotragus moschatus. The sequence goes on along the minus strand of SJYA01003783.1, from coordinate 76,071 downwards.
TACAGGCTGTGGAGTTTTGTATACTGCCTCATGGTGCTGGAGAGAACTGTGATACAAGGTAGAAAGTGATAATTATTAGAAACTGTGCGCATTTAGAAGAGGGAGGTGTTATTTGCATCAAGGGAAGCAGTTCAATCAGGGATGGTTTCTTGAAAATGGGGTTAACATTTAAATCGAGTAGTTCAGGAATAGTGAGATTTGGACATGTAAAAGTAGTGGAATTTGGACATATCCACATAGAGGAAACAGTAGAGAAAATGTGAGACGTTTATATAAAATAGTGGATAGTTTGTTTTAGCTACTTAGTATAGTCTGTAAATGGATGTAGGGGAAATTTAGATTGGAAGGTATATTTAGACAAATGTATGTAGAGCTTTAAAAACTTGAATAATTATTTTGAATTCATATATAATTAGTTCAGTAAATTTGTTTTAACCAGTTTAGAGGCTTTGTTGATGTTGTTCGGTCACTAAGTCATGTCCAACTCTTTGCTACCCATCAACTGCAGCATGCCAAGCTTCCTTGTCCTTCAGAATCTCTCAGTTTGCTCAGACTCATGTCTATTGAATCAGTCATGCCATCCAACTATCTCATCTTCTGTCGCCCCCTTCTTCTCCTTCCCTCAATCTTTCCCAGTGTCAGGGTCTTTTCCAATGAGTTGGCTCATCGCATCAGATGGCCAAAGTATTGGAGCTTCAATTTCAGCATCAGTCCTTCCAATGAATAGTCAGGGTTGATTTCCCTTAGGATTGACTGGTTTGATCTCCTTGCAGTCCAAGGACTCTCAAGAGTNCTCTGTCATCCCCTTCTCCTTCAGTGGGGTCATCTCTTCAGGGTAGTGTGTTACCTTGAAATGTCCACTCTGCTGTTGCTATGTGGAGAAGACTGAAGAGGCAAGAGCAGAATACAGAGACCAGTTAGGAGGCTGCTGTGCTATGAGCGTTGATTACAGAGTGGTGGCAGGACAGTTCCTCAAAAGAGGTTTATGCAAACAGTCTCTCTGCACTCTTATTTTAAAAAACCTGGTTTAGAATATCTACTAAGAACTTGAACAAAGCCTTCCCTAAACCAAACTTCTGTACTTGGTTGTTTTTTTTAAAGGAACAAAATACTAGTATATTTTAGGTGAAGAAAAGTTATTTATTATGCATAAGCAGTTTCTATGATGAAAGAATAATTGACATAGGTGAGTAAAGGACTTCAGTCACTTGCCTTAGTATTGAAAGTCTGTGAGTTAGCTCTCTTTGTTACTGGTTTCTTACTGCAATTTGCTAGCATCTTTTCTCTGAAAGAATGAAAGCTAGTAAATACTAAACTTCAATCAGTTTTTTTTTTTAATTATTTATTTATGGTTGCACTGGGTCTTCGTTGTGGTGCACAGGCTTCTTTCAGGGCTTCTCTTGTTGCAGAGCACCGGCTCTAGATGCGTGGGCCTTTGTTGGTCTGTGGCATGTGGGATCGTGGCAGGCCAGGGATCTACTTGCATTGGCAGGTAGATTCTGCACCACCAGGGGAGTCCCTCAGTCAGTTTTTAAGATACTAACATTTTGTGTAGAAAATGCTTTTTCATTGTACAAAGATTAATTACCAGTATTTTTCATTGAAGAGATATGATCTTATTTTGTGATCTGCATGGCTGTTTATCTTGTTTATTTTGTTTTTACTTTGAATTTTAAGAATAATGGTCCACAGTTAAAAACTTTAATGAAAGCACTGTGCAGATATTTTGATAATGTATTTAACCCATGTACCCATGATGTGCTTTTAAAGTGTTAGATAGAATCTTACCTTCTCAAAATTGTACTTTTCTATGGTCTATTACTGATTGTATTCTTAAACCATTTCTTACTTTTTATTTACTATGAAATAATGAGATGGGAGGTAGAGGACTTGTTCTGGATGTTGAGCCTAGAAGTTAAATACTTTTTGGTAGTGTCTGCTTTCTTTCACCTTAAAAACGAAAATGGAATATTTTTTGCAGTGGAAGCCCAAGAGTTGTAGACACTTTTATTCTTTGTTGTTATAGTTGAATTTTCACGCAGAACTTTATGGAATTTATTTTCATTAAATAGGGAACATAATTATAACTTTTTAGAGATGTTGAGAGGATCATATAAAATATTTGCACATTTTTTGGAACACTACCTGTGGAAGAGAGCATGCTCAGTTAATATCAGCTCTTATTAGGATGCTATGAGTAGTACTGAGATTATTTTAAATAGCTTTATTTTTTGCTCATTTTGAAGAAGTGGTCTATGAGTGTCTTCTGTTATTCACTTAATAATTAGTGAGCAGCTTCTGGGTGCCCTGTACATTGTCTTGGCTAAGCAGTCCACATCAGCTCCCATTTTAATATTGAGGGTATTAGACTGTGAGAGGTTAATTTAGCCATGATTTCACAATAAGAGGTGGGCTGGCTAGTGTTAACTTAGTAAAACATTATCTGACACTGCCATATAAGGTCTTTTTCTTTTTAATTTAAATTTATGTTTTTAATTGAAGGATAATTGCTTTATAGAATTGTGTTGGTTTCTGCCAAACAGCAACATGAATCAGCCATGGGTATACATATATCCCCTCCCTCTTGAACCTCGCTTCTACCTCCCTCTGCATCCCACCCTTCTAGCTTGATACAGAGGTCTGCTTTGAGTTCTCTGAGTTATACAGCAAATAAAGGTCTTTTCAGTTTGTCCTAATCACTCATTTGATAGATGTTTATATTGGATATTTTTGTGCAGAGCTGTATGATACAGGCTGTGGAGTTTTGTATACTGCCTCATGGTGCTGGAGAGAACTGTGATACAAGGTAGAAAGTGATAATTATTAGAAACTGTGCGCATTTAGAAGAGGGAGGTGTTATTTGCATCAAGGGAAGCAGTTCAGTCAGGGATGGTTTCTTGAAAATGGGGTTAACATTTAAATCGAGTAGTTCAGGAATAGTGAGATTTGGACATGTAAAAGTAGTGGAATTTGGACATATCCACATAGAGGAAACAGTAGAGAAAATGTGAGACGTTTATATAAAATAGTGGATAGTTTGTTTTAGCTACTTAGTATAGTCTGTAAATGGATGTAGGGGAAATTTAGATTGGAAGGTATATTTAGACAAATGTATGTAGAGCTTTAAAAACTTGAATAATTATTTTGAATTCATATATAATTAGTTCAGTAAATTTGTTTTAACCAGTTTAGAGGCTTTGTTGATGTTGTTCGGTCACTAAGTCATGTCCAACTCTTTGCTACCCATCAACTGCAGCATGCCAAGCTTCCTTGTCCTTCAGAATCTCTCAGTTTGCTCAGACTCATGTCTATTGAATCAGTCATGCCATCCAACTATCTCATCTTCTGTCGCCCCCTTCTTCTCCTTCCCTCAATCTTTCCCAGTGTCAGGGTCTTTTCCAATGAGTTGGCTCATCGCATCAGATGGCCAAAGTATTGGAGCTTCAATTTCAGCATCAGTCCTTCCAATGAATAGTCAGAGTTGATTTCCCTTAGGATTGACTGGTTTGATCTCCTTGCAGTCCAAGGACTCTCAAGAGTTTTCTCCAGCACCACAATTGGAAAACATCAGTTCTTCAGCACTAAGCCTTCATTAGTCATCCACCTCTCATGTCCATACAGACATTGGACCGTGGCTTTGACTATACGGACCACTGTCAGACTGCTAGAAAAACCATAGCTTTGACTGTATGGACCTTTGTCAGCAATGTGATGTCTTTGCTTTTTAATACTCTGCCTAAGTTTGTCATAGCTTTCCTTCCGAGAAGCAAGCGTCTTTTAATTTCATGGTTGCAGTCACCATCTGCAGTGATTTTGGAGCACAAGGAGAAAAATTCTGTCACTGTTTCTACTTTTTCCCCTTATATTTGCCATGAAATGATGGCACTGAGTGCCATGATCTTAGCTTTTTGAACGTTGAGTTTTAAGCCAGCTTTTCATTCTCCTCTTTCTCCCTCATCAAGAGGCTCTTTAGTTCTTCTCTTTCTGCCTTTAGAGTAAGTATCATCTGCATATTTAAGGTTGTTGGTATTTCCCCCATAATCTTGATTCCAGTTTGTGATTCATCCAGCCTGGCATTTCGCATGATGTACTCTGCATGTAAGTTAAATAAGCAGGGTGACAATATACAGTAGAGGCTAATTGTATACAATTTGGGGGAAATAAATTGTAATGAGAAATTGAAACCATGATAAGATTTTATTGTTAAAAAAGAAGATGGGGCTGGGGATGAAATCTCCCCACCTCCATGTGAAATGGTAGGAAAAACACTTTATTAGGAGTATGGATGTGAAATTTTAATCCTGGCCCATTCATATTAACTAGGTATATAACTCTGGGGAAGACTCTTTTAATTTCTGTGGGCATTAGCTTCTTAATATACAAAATGAGAATTTGTATAAAAGGTCATTAGGGCCCATAATAAGATGGTAATCTGTCATTCTTTTGTTCAAACTAGACACTGAAATTGAAAGGAGGGACTATAAATATAAACCCAGTAGCAACCAAGTTATATTTTTGCTTTTTATCCTATTAGGAGTTTACCTTCACCTGTTATATTTCAAAATTAAGATTTAAAGTACTGAAAAGCAGGGAAAAGGATTGATATCAATTACAAATGTTAAATGTTGTTGAACAAGGTAAAGGTAGTATCATCTGAGGGAATACAGTCATTTTAAAATAAGTATCTGCTTGATGTTGTGAGTGGTAATGATTAAAAGTGTGCATATAAATATAGAATTGTTTTGAAACGGATATATTGTTCAAAATAAAGTCAACTAGTAACACAGATAAAGCTAGAACAGTTACACACATCACTGTAAGTATATACCTCAGTTGGCCTGGCTTTAAGGGGAAGTAGAGTATAACAAAGTATAAACTTTGTTTATACTTTTTTTAAAATATCCTCAGGGACTGCAGTATTTAGGGTTCTATATAGTGGTTGGGTCTACCAGAATGCTGTGCTTGCTACTGTAAATAGCCTTTTAATTAGGTATATTTTTAATCCTTTGATGTTATGCCTACTGTTAAGAATTTTCTGACTTATAATGTGTAGAGGCACCCCTTCCCCCAACTCTCCTGTGTTAGGTGTCGGTGAGAACTGCTGCTGCAGCAGCTGCTACTAAGTCACTTCAGTCGTGTCCGACTCTCTGTGACCCCATAGACAGCAGCCCACTAGGCTCCCCTGTCCCTGAGATTCTCCAGGCAAGAACATTGGAGTGGGTTGCCATTTCCTTCTCCAGTGCATGAAAGTGAAAAGTGAAAGTGAAGTTGCTCAGTTGTGCCCGACTCTTAGCGACCCCATGGACTGCAGCCCATCAGGCTCCTCCATCCGTGGGATTCTCCAGGCAAGAACACTGGAGTGGGGTGCCGTTGCCTTCTCCAGCGCGTGAAAGTGCACAAGATGTATAAGAACTGCAGGGAGGTCTTAAAACTGGATGGCCTTTGATAGCAAGTTTGATATTTTGAACCGTTTTCTCATATTTTCTAGTTTTTCCATGTCCTAGGTAAGTTACATTTAACATGCATTCAGATCACCTGGGTATATTGTTAAGTGGCAGATTCTGATTTGGAGTGAGCCTGAGATCCTCCTCTTGTAACAAGTTTGTACATAATGTGGATATTTCTATTCTGTAGGCTACATTCAGAATATCAGGTAGTTCTAGATGATTTTGTTGACGTTTGGCAGACTATGGTTTACTGCATACATGTCCAGTATGGCTGGGTTCTATCAGAAGTTTTATTAATAGTTGTTTTAAAAGAAAACTTAGGACTTTTGTAAGTTTAATAATACAGTTGATTGAAATAATGTTTGTCTTTTGTATTCACATTTCCCTCTTCATATGTTTATGCGTCTTAACTCTAGTTTTGCTTCTTTCTCATTTCTTTTTTGTTGTTGTGATTTTTGCTTTTCTTTAACGTATTATTGTGTTTTGTGGATCTGGTCAGGGAACCGTTACTGTATTTTATGTTTGTATCTACATTTTATTTTGCATGCGTAACGTGGCTTTGCCTGGATGTTCTTTTTGGTAAGTTCCAAATTTATAAAGCATATTGTTTTTTGTAGTGTAAGTTATAATATTTTTCACCTTCTTTTCTCCCACTTTTAGTAATATGATCATGCTCATGAGTTGCTTTTAGTTCTTTTTTTTTTTTAAAGTTCATTTGATAGTTATTTTTTTCCTAACACTTTGCAGTTTTCCTTAATAGTAGTGCAGTTTGGTACTAATCCGCTTTGATTCGTTTTATAGCCTCACACTGTCAGTTGCTGGTCACTATTTAGAAGTTGCTGTCTGAAGTATTTTGGTTTTTAAAAAGAGCCTTAATCATCTAGAAATATTGTTCTAAAAGCTTGTGCTTTCATATAGCAATCATAAAAGAAGATAGTTTGTATTAAACGTAATAATTTTGTTGACAGTAAACACTGCATTCTAATTTTGTTTTCACAGCAACAGCTTGCACAACTGCAGAAAGAAAAATCAGAGATTCTGAAAAATCTGGCATTATATTACTTCACATTTGTAGATGTTATGGAATTTAAGGTATGTATTTTAATACATACAGTTTAACATTTCAGAGATAAATTGATATTTGTTAATTGTATAAATTGTTCTGTCACTTGTGGATGAAAAAGTATGTGTTTTCTGAATTTAGTAGTAGTTATATAAGTAAAAGATTAAAATAAACTTTTGTTTTCAGGACCATGTTTGTGAATTGCTGAATACTATTGATGTTTGCCAAGTCTTCTTTGACATTGTACGTATAATTTTCAGAAAAATTTCTAATTCTTCTCACTGTTTCTAGTAGTAGAACTAAGGGGATCAAATGCTTTTCTTTAGAGATAATTTATATGATTAGTGTATAAAATTTCAGCATTGAATTTGGCTTTATTTTTTTAAGGTAAGGAGTTATACTGTATCTCCCTTTTTACTTATTTGATTGTTATTGAGTATAAATCTTGTACATATTGGGAAATAGTTGTTAATTTTAGTATTTTATTTTAATAGCCTCAATTTTAAAAGGTTACACAAATAATTTTTTCTCTATAAAAGGCATACTTGATAAAATCTTTCTTAATAAGTCAGTTTCTAGATATAAGAAATCAGCGAAAAACATCTCCACTGAGTTAACGGTGAACCTATTCGTTAATTTAATACTCCTTTTTTCTTGCTTAGTGAGAATTGCTTCCATGCTTATTATTATTCTGGTTTTGGCTATTCTTAAATTGTTAGCAGTTTGAATAGGGTGATCACAAGCCCTTTTTCATCTGTAAAATTGTGTTGCAAACACAAAACTATTATCTGTAACTCCCAAATTTTAGACATGTTTTTGGTGAAAGGAATTAGGTAGAATTTCAGAAATGGGGGTAAAATAAATAACTACAGAAAATTATTAGCTTCTAGTAGCTGCCATGAAGATTCTTTTGTATGTGCTTAAAAGTTTGTGAAATAAAAAGTTGAACTTAATGTTTTTTCTTTCCTTAGACTGTAAACTTTGATTTAACAAAGAACTACTTAGATTTGATCATCACATATACAACACTAATGATACTGCTGTCTCGAATTGAAGAAAGGAAGGCAATCATTGGATTATACAACTATGCTCATGAGATGACCCATGGGGCAAGGTATATCGCAGTAAAGAAACCTGTGTGAAATTCTCAGTTTGATGGCTTACAGTTTTAGTGATATTTATGTGTCTGTTTTAAGTGACCGAGAATATCCACGCCTTGGTCAGATGATTGTGGATTATGAAAACCCTTTAAAGAAAATGATGGAAGAATTTGTGCCCCATAGCAAGGTAAGAGCTGGGTTTTGGGGGTGCTTCAATAGGCATGTGACAGCTTGAGGATAGATAGAGTTGTAAACTGCTTCTAAGAAAGACAATCTTAATGAGATATGATTTATAGTTATGTATGGTTTTGTCTAATTGTGAACCAGAGAACTCCTTAATTATATCCAGAATCGTAAATGGAAACTCTGGAATACATTGATCCATTGAAGTTTTTAGGTTCTCTATAGGAGAAGGAAAAGGCAACCCACTGCAGTGTTCTTGCCTGGAGAATCCCAGGGACGGGGGAGCCTGGTGGGCTGCCGTCTATGGGGTCGCATAGCGTCAGACACAACTGAAGCGACTTAGCAGCAGCAGCAGCAGTATTTGAGAATGTCTGCTAGATTCATATCAGACTGCTTCGTTCTAATCTCAGTTCCAACAGTTACTGTGTATTATTGGGCAGGTTACTTAACCAACTTCACTGTATCTCAGTTTTCTTATCTGTAAAAATGCAGTAATAGTAGTCCTACTCTATATGGCTGTTATGAGTATTAAGTGAGTTATTTTGTGAAAAGTGTTTCCACACATAGTATTTGATAAATCTTAGTTAAATGTTATTAGAATATAGTCTCATAATGAGAAAAAATTGCAGGAGTTTGTGATAATTTGAAATGTCTGTCTTTTATAATATATTAAAAAATTGTTCTTAGTGAAATAATTTTGGTTTAGAGTCTTGCCATTATGGCTTCTCTGAGGGAGGGCAAGTTCCTATAGGTATCCTCATAAAGATAGGGAAATTGAGGACTGGAAGTGGTATGATGAAGTAAGCCATTTGGCAGCAGTTGTGGCAAAATGAGGGCTAGGATATTAGAATCTTGGTCCATTGTTCCCTTTGAACGATGGGAGTTAGGTTTTTAATAATACAGTGTTTTATATGAACATGTGGTTTTTTTTTTTGACATACAGTTAGCAGCAAGAATTTTCCTTCAGTTTTCTTACTCCCATGAAAATCCTAAAGATGCATTTCCAGTTTAATGTCTCTGCGGATCTATATTATACCCACAAATTTTGTAAATTTAATGTCTTAGCATTAGTTGTACCATTAGCTTGAAAGAGTCTAGTAGATGGTACCAATTTTGAAGTAAAAATCAGCATTGTAGATGGAAGTGTCAGGGTTTCTCAAAGTGCTAAACAGATCATCACCACCTGTCTCTTTGATTTTGTTAGTGCTTTTACCTCAGCTACTCATCTCTTGTTTTTTGTCTGGATCTGTTTCTAACTTTTTGCCAATCAGATATGGCTTTGCTTCTAGTTACCCACTTCAAATTTGGCTCTTTTCCCAGTTAAATGATAAAGATTTATTTTAAAGGCTGTTATATCTTTATTTAGGGCTTCCCTGGTGGCTTAGACGGTAAAGAATCTGCATGCAGTGCAGAAGACCCAGGTTCAGTCCCTGGATCGGGAAGATCTCCTGGAGAAGGGAGTGGATACCCTCTCCATTATTCTTGCCAAGAGAATTCCATGGGCCGGGGAGCCTGGTGGACTGCAGTCCACAGGATCACAAAGCGTCAGGCACAACTGAGCACCTAACACTTTCACTCATATATCTCTAAGTCTTCCATAGCCATTAGCACATACTAGACTGTTAATAATTACTTGAGGAGAATTGTCTACTTGGATTAGATCAGTTTTCCCCTAATGTTGATTTTTCTGATATTCTATGATATCTCAGAGCTTTGATGTTAATAGAAAGTCACTCAGTTGTGTCTGACTCTGTGACCCCATGGACTGCAGCCTTTCAGGCTCCTTGGTCCATGGAATTCTCCAGGCCAGAATACTGGAGTAGCCTATCCCTTCTCCAGGGGATCTTTCCAACCCAGGAATTAAACCCAGGTCTCCTGCATTGCGGGAGGATTCTTTACTGACTGAGCTAACAGGGAAGCCCAACAGAAAGACCATCATATATTTACTAGGATTTGTTCAAGTTAATTTAAAAAATTATTCAAAATCACTTGGTGCAGTGATAAAAACAATTCCTAGGTTTTACTCCCAGAGTTTCTGGCTCAGGCAGAGCCCTGGATTTTCTTTTTCTGAACAAACTCTCCTGGCAATTTATGCATAGCCAGATTAAAGGACCACTCTGTACAGAATTTTTAGGAAGCAGGAGTGAATAGCAAAAGAGTTAAAAGCAAGCAAGAAGCAAATGAGGTGAAAAGTACCTTGATGATAAAGTTATCATTAATAGACTAAATGGCAAATAGAAATAATTTATTGAGATAAAGTACAGTGGATCATTTTTAGAAGGCATTCTTTGAAGAAATATGAAACATGCTGAGCTCTGTTAACATATAACCTTAAGTACCACTTTTTCTTTCAGTGAGCACTATTGAAGTAGAAAGTGATACACAAAAGGATGATGCTAGACTCTCTGTCCTTTTTAAAATAAAGATCACGTGATTGCCATACATTTTCACCTTTAAGAAAGTAACATGATTTCCTGAGCTAAGCTTTAGCTGAGGAATGCAGAATCTATGTAACTTTCATGAAATTAAAAGCAAAAAAAATCTAGAGCATAACTGGAACCCACCTCAAGTGTCATATGGAGCATACTGGTAATTAGGCTCTTGTTTTATGAAGGTACAGTTAGAAACACACAGCACTTGTAGCTGGAAGTTAAATGGAAAGTAAAACCAACTCATTCTTCAACTTTCTGTTTTTCTGTTTTAATTAGTCTCTTTCAGATGCACTAATTTCTCTTCAGATGGTGTATCCTCGAAGGAACCTTTCTGCTGACCAGTGGAGAAATGCCCAGTTGCTGAGTCTCATCAGTGCCCCCAGCACAATGCTTAATCCTGCACAGTCCGACACTGTATGGTTCTCTATTTTCTTTTCTGAATGAAAAGAATAAAAAAAAATCAATTTTTTAAATCAATTAAGCAGTGCTATTGCACTTTTTCTTCTAATTAGTATTAGCTTGTCAGTGAAGTTTATTGTAAAATGCTCATTATTTACATTGTAGTATTCACAGTTTTTTAATTTCTAAATGCTGAGGCTGAATACAGTTATTTGCTTTGCTTTCTTTATGGTAGAAAATTTGGAAGATTCAGAAAATTAGAAGAAAACAAAAATCACCCCAAGTCTTACAGATTTACTAGAGAAAATCGCTCTTGTATTCTGTTAAGTTTCTTTTCAGTCTTTTTTCTGTGTATATAAACATTGATGTTATGCATATGGAAAATAAACACACATAATTACTGACTTGGGTGAAATAGTGAGCATCGAGGTACATAATTTTTTCTTTTTTTAATAAAATTTTATCCTTTGAAATACTGCAAACTCTGCAGTAAACTTGGGAAATTTGGAAGTAGTTATTTACTAAATTGAAAACAATTTAGCAACCGTGTTTTTTAAAGAGAAGTTTCAGGGTGTGTGAATTTGAAAGAGGCACAGCTTTCATTGCCTTTTATGGACTGTGGGTATAAATATAGGTTACAAAACTTGCATCCACTTTTTCAACTCTGTTGTGGTGGTATTTGAACCAAGAATTGAGTAGTCAGACTTTTTAGAAAGAAGAGAAGGAGGAGTGACCCAGTGCAGAATTTTTTCCTTTAAATCACAAATTTATATTTTCTTTTTTTAAGATGCCTTGTGAATATCTCTCTTTGGATGCCATGGAAAAATGGATTATCTGTAAGTACATGGATTGCTTTAATACCAAGCACTGTGCTAAGCCTTCTATGTGCATCATGCAGTCCTTTTATTGATCTGGTTAGAGTAGGTTGGTCTAATTTATAGATGAGGAATTAAAGTTCAGTCCACACAGCAAGTAAGTGACAAAGACGAAGGACCTTCAAGGCTCGTGGTCTATATTATATTGCCTCTCAACAAGACCATCAATAGTAAAATTTTATTTTTAATGATTTTCTTGATACTACATTTATTCAGTTGTTTTTGTTTTTAAATTATTTTAGTACATATAATAGACATCTCATATGTTTGCATGGGAAATAAAATTACTTGTTTGCATGCCTACAAAGTTCAAAAACTATGGGAGAAATAGACACACAGATATAGTGTAAATGAAAACTATTATAATATAATTTTTTCTACCATCCCCAGGTCCACTGGCAGAGGGGAATAATTTTGAGCAGTTTGTGCTTTTTAGTTCTTATAGTTCTTGTTTCTTAATTTATTAACATTTAGGTATTATTTGATGACTTTGTATTATACTGTTTCTAAAACTATTGAATGACCAATTTTTCTTTTTCAGTGATTTTTGGACTGGTACTTTTTTATAAAATACATTGAAACTGAATTAGTGGAATTTTCAGAAATAAAGTAATAAGCAAAGATGAAATTAAAGCCTACATTTTAATTATGAGGTTCAGTATTTAAGTATTAATCTAACAAATACTGAATCTAACAGTTTGATTGTTACTAAGTTTCTACCCCTAAGTTGCTATCAGTGAAAAGTTTTCTAAATGAAAGTTTCTAAATACTTTCAGTTCTCTACTTAGTGGTTTGAGTAATACTGTTATTAGTATGAAAGAGGAAGAATTTAACACACATTGCCTGTCCTTAGCCATTTTTATTAATTATAATTTTTACATTGATCAGGTTTGTGATCCTTATATTTTGTTCTGTAATGACTGTTAAGGTTTTTATGCTTTTGTTGATTTAAAAAAACAGCTTTCGGAGTATTAATTTTACTCAAAAGCATGGTGATCTTGATTGTTTTATGTTTATGGATATATGGATGAAGAACTGTGTGATTAGTAGTTAGGTGGCATGAGTGACCTATAATGTTAAATAGGACTATTTCTATCCCATCTCTACCTTGAAAGTGTTCCAGGTGTTAGTTACTTAGTCTTGTCTGAGTCTTTGCAACTCCATGGACTGTAGCCCATCAGGCTCTTCTGTCTATAGAATTCTCCAGGCAAGAATACTGGAGTGGGTAGCCATTCCTTCTCCAAGGGATCTTCCTGACCTGGGATTGAATCCACGTCTCCTGCATTGCAGGCAGATTCTTTACCATCAGAGCCACCAGGGAAGCCCAGTCCTTACCTTAAATGAGAGTAACGAATGCAAGACTTTGTGTGATGAGCAGTGAGGTGAAGTCAGAAGGCAGAATACCCTAATGGAGAATGCCTGGGCATGGAAAAGGCAAACTAATTTGGGATAGTCACAATTGCCAAAAGTCAGGAAAGTTTACCAAGTTTTGCTGCTTTCATTTATTTGAGCCTTGAGTAGAGTTAGCAGAGTTACATCAAACTTTGCACTTCTCCCCCCGCCCCCTTTTTTTTTAACTTTTCCCTTTTTGACACCAATTCCTACACTAGAACTTTCTATAAAAGATAGTCTATTTTCTTTACAGCTTTGCTGTAGAGTAGTTGAAAGAGTAGCAGCATCACCTTGAAACTTATTAGATATGCAGAATATTCATTTCCACCCTAGGACTTTTGATGAAAAACTCTGAATGGATCCCAGCAACCTGTGATTTAATAAGCCTTCCCAGTGATTCTGATGTGAAGCTGAAGTTTGAGAATCACTGGTCTAGATTCTAGCCTGGGGCCAAAGGTTGTTGGGGCTTCCCAGGTGGTACTAGTGGCAAAGAACGCGTCTGCTAATGCAGGAGACATAAGAGACTGGGGTTTAATCCCTGGATTGGGAAATCTCCTGAAGGAGAGCATGGCAACCCACTCCAATATTCTTGCCTGGAGAATCCCTTGGACAGAGGATCATGCCAGGCTACAGTCCTCAGAGTCGCAGAGTCAGAGACGACTGAACTTAGCACATAGGACAAGGGTTGTTGAGGGTCTGAAATGTTGAGGATCCAGCCCTTTTGAATGCGATTTCACAGTAACTTGGGGCTTCTCTGGTGGCTCAGACAGTAAAGAATCTGCCTATAGCGCAGGAAATCTGGGTTTAAGATGCCCTGAAGAAGGGAATGGCTACTCACTCCAATATTCTTGCCTGGAAAATTCCATGGACAGAGGAGTCTGGTGGGCTGGAGTCCGTGGGATCATAAAGAGTTAGACATGACTGAGTGACTAACACAGTAATTTGTACAGTAACTTATTCTGGTATCTTTTCAGGATTTGTTCTTACTTTATTGACTATACCCCGATGACTCCTTATGAAAAATCTCTTTTTAAATTGATAGTACAGTGTTTCTCTCTTCAAAGATTTTCTCTAACTTTCTTGTTTACTATTGATTTTCTATCTTATTTTCCTACATTTTCATGACTGAAAAAAAATTTTTTTTTCTGTCCTTTTGCTGAGAACTTAGTGGGGAAAGGAGGTTAATATGTGGTTTAGTTAATAGACTGTCTTCCTAATCTTGGGCTATTTTAATTTACCGTTTATTGATCTTATAATAAATGAGTATACTTTATAATATAACCCATGTCTTACATAAGTAAAATTTACAATGACCCATAATGACTCTGATAATATTCTCAGAGAAACTTTTATTATCAACAGAAGCGTTATGAGCCTAAGTATAAATTGAGGTACAAGACAGTAAGTGAAATCTCATTTTAGTAAAGGGATTCAGTTCAGTTCAGTTCAGTCGCTCAGTCGTGTCCAACTCTTTGCGACCTCATGAATCGCAGCACGCCAGGCCTCCCTGTCCATCACCAACTCCCGGAGTTTACTCAGACTCATGCCCATCGAGTCAGTGATGCCATCCAGCCATCTCATCCTCTGTCGTCGCCTTCTCCTCCTGCCCCCAATCCCTCCCAGCATCAGAGTCTTTTCCAATGAGTCAGTTCTTCGCGTGAGGTGGCCAAAGTACTGGAGCTTCAGCTTTAGCATCATTTATTCCAAAGCAATCCCAGGGCCGATCTCCTTCAGAATGGACTGATTGGATCTCCTTGCAGTCCAAGGAACTCTCAAGAGTCTTCGCCAACACCACAGTTCAAAAGCATCAATTCTTCGGCGCTCAGCCTTCTTCACAGTCCAACTCTCACATCCATGCATGACTACTGGAAAAACCATAGCCTTGACTAGACAGACCTTAGTNCTTCCAAAGCAATCCCAGGGCCGATCTCCTTCAGAATGGACTGATTGGATCTCCTTGCAGTCCAAGGAACTCTCAAGAGTCTTCGCCAACACCACAGTTCAAAAGCATCAATTCTTCGGCGCTCAGCCTTCTTCACAGTCCAACTCTCACATCCATGCATGACTACTGGAAAAACCATAGCCTTGACTAGACAGACCTTAGTTGGCAAAGTAATATCTCTGCTTTTGAATATGCTATCTAGGTTTGTCATAACTTTTCTTCCAAGAAGTAAGCGTCTTTTAATTTCGTGGCTGCAGTCACCATCTGCAGTGATTTGGGAGCCCCCCCCAAAATGAAGTCTGACAGTGTTTTCACTGTTTCCCCGTCTATTTCCCATGAAGTGATGGGACCGGATGCCATGATCTTCGTTTTCCGAATGTTGAGCCTTAAGCCAACTTTTTCACTCTCCTCTTTCACTTTCATCAAGAGGCTTTTTTGTTCCTCTTCACTTTCTGCCATAAGTGTGGTGTCATCTGCATAGCTGAGGTTATTGATATTTCTCCCGGCAATCTTGATTCCAGCTTGTGCTTCTTCCAGCCCAGCATTTCTCATGTTGTACTCTGGATAGAAGTTAAATAAGCAGGGTGACAATATACAGCCTTGACGTACTCCTTTTCCTGTTTGGAACCAGTCTGTTGTTCCATGTCCAGAGTATCAAATATCAGTGCATGAGGCAAAAATTTTCACAGAACTTCTCTTGAGGATTGTAAAAATTTCCATAAAAGTGTTTTGTTTCTTTGGTTATGTACCAGATCAAATAATTAGACTTGCATTTAGGAACCCTAAGTATAAAAAACATCTTAATATATTTCAGAAAATTTTAGGGAAGTTATTAATAAATGTACTTCTGTATGTATAATCCTACAATATTTACCTATCTAAAGAGTTAGTTTGCCTGTGTAGTCGCCCTTTGAAAGGAATGTTTAATTAAGAGTAAAAGATGCAAGGCAAGTTAAATGTTAGTGATCGAGGAGTTTAAAGATTGAAATGACTGTTGAGAATCAGAGGGAAATCTTGCAGAAAATAGAATTGGTTTTTAACTGGCCCAGCATGGTACCTAGTTTACAGTAAGCATTGAGTACACATTCTAGGAATGAAAGATGAGGTTTTTGGGCTTACCTCATAGCTCAGTTGGTAAAGAATCTGCCTGCAAGGCAGGAGACCCCAGTTCAATTCCTAGGTCCAGAAGACCCCCTGGAGAAGGGATAGGCTACCCACTCCAGTGTTCTTGGGCTTCTCTTGTGGTTCAACTGGTAAAGAATCTGCCTGCAATGCAGGAGACCTGGGTTCGCTCCCTAAGTTGGGAAGATCCCTTGGAGAAGGGAAAGGCTACCCACTCTGGTATTCTGGCCTGGAGAACTCCATGGACAGTCCATGGGGTTGCAAAGAGTTGGACAGGACTGAACGACTTTGACTTTCTAGGAATGAAAGATGAGGTTTTATAGCCTCTAATAGAGGGTCAGGGAAGACCTCAGTAAACATACAGGATTACACGTTTTTGAAGAATTTCTAAATTAGATGACAGAAGGTAAGATACTTGAATTTATAGAATAGAGAGCCATGTAACATACTGAAAGAATATTGGCCTTTAAGAGTAGCTACTTGAGGAAAAGTCTGGTTCTAATACTTTATTAATGTGAGTTTAGGAAAGTCATTGACGCTCATTTCTTCAGTTGTAAAAGAAGGATACCACTGGTCTTTCCACTCTGTGTGATAATCTTATGAGATAATATATGTCAAAGGACTGAATTAGTACAAACTATAATTTGCTATGTGTGACATGCTGTTTCATTTCCTATAATGACTTAGAAAAGTAGCTTTCTTTCTCAGTTACTGTAAAGTTAATTGTATATATATAAATTGGTAGCTTCTGATCTCTGTCTTAAAATATCTTTTACTCATTTGTTAAAGTCAGTTCCTTCACAGCCCAGAAATGATGTTTTTCCCCTTTTCATAAGTTCAAAGCACTGGTTTTGCAAAATACAGAAAATTACAATTGAAAAGAGAAATATTGTTGCTATCTTGTATGTATATGTATTATTACCTGTCACTTAAAAGCCTCAGTTTAAGTGATTGTGTTTATGTTTCTTTATTTTTAAAAAGCTACCCTGTAACTCAAATAACCTAACTTAGGAAAACTTTTATTTTCTATTTCTTTTCCTTTTGTTTCAAGTTGGCTTTATTTTGTGCCATGGGATCCTAAATACTGATGCAACAGCACTGAACCTTTGGAAGCTAGCTCTTCAAAGTAGCTCTTGCCTCTCTCTCTTTCGAGACGAAGTTTTCCACATTCATAAAGCTGCAGAAGACTTATTTGTAAACATTCGAGGGTATGTCATTTTCAATTATTTTCTTTTTTGGAGAAAAGTAGTGAGTGGAGTGTCTGTTGACATTCTGAGGTAGAGAAGATACAATCTGTACCAACTTGTCAGTCACACCAAGTTGTTTTTAACAACGATCCTGATGTTTTTTACCGGTTACTTCACAGACTGAAATAGTTAGTGTTCCTGCTATTTCAAAATTTGTATTCTAGGAAAAAGACGATATGATCTCTTTTGTGTATCATTATATGATTTTAGACATAAATATTACTGAAAGCACAGTGTACATTTTAGGAATTATGAAGTTTTTAGAAATGTATTTTAGAATGCAGTGTATTTTAAAAAGTGTATGAATCAATCAGAAAATAGTTCATTAATTATTTATAGCCATTTCAGAAGTCAGACCACTGCAAAAAGGAAATCGTGTTTCCTTATAATGAGGAAGTATTCCAACTGACTCATTTATACTCATTCCTTGTAACACAAATAATTCTTAAATTTGTTCCCTTGGAATTTTTAATGCTTGCTTTTTTTCTACTTTTGGTTCTGTAGCCAGTATATAAAAACAAGTTGAACTCACACTTGGTAGCCTTTATAAAATGTTTTGAAATGAGGAGTATCTAAAATATCTTGGGGTCTATTGGACGTAAAAATATTGTATAATTGGGTTGGCTTTGTCAGCTTTATGGAAGTGAAATTCACCTACATTTATTTCAGATCCAATTCAGTAATGTCCTATATGAAATTCAGATTTTAAAAAATCTATTAGTTATTAAAATGTAAAGATATGTCTAGTACTGACAGTTTAAGCCAGTATACCATCTCAGATTTTAGTATGCATATGAAGTACCCTGGGATATGAATTAAAATCCAGGTTCCTGGGCATCACCCCTAACCTCCTAAATCCCCTGTATCTATATTTTGGAGAGGTAAAGAAATCTGCCCTTTTCTCCTACTGCCTCCCCCCAGTAGTTTATTGAGGTAAATTTACAGACAGAAAAATGCATAAATTTTAAATGAACAACTCAACAATTTTGCATACAAATACTCCTGGAGACCAGTTAGATCAAGATACAGAATATTTCCATTGTCCCCAGAAGGTTCTCTTGTGCCTCTTTCTGGTCAGTACTGCTACCCCTGGTCCATTTCCCCCTAGCCTTCACAGGTGATCTCTGTTTTGATTTCTGTCACCATAAGGGATTCTGACATTCTCATGCAGGTAGTCTCTCAGCCATAGTGTGAGAAACAGTACCCTCTGTATTTTTCAGCTCTTAGTTCACTTTTTATTTAAATGGCGGAGTACCTGGAAATGTCCTATGTCATTGTGAGCTTTGTCATTTTCAAAGTGATTCAGATCAAAAATCCTGAAACTTATGTCTTAGCATATTGACATCCTCTCTTGGAAATTATATTTAAATATATGTAAACACTTAGAACCAGAGAGTTTCTGTATATTGAGTGAGCTTAAGGTATATATGGTACAGATAAGTTTAATGGCTTTATGAAACCAATTGTCTTTTCATTATGCCTTTTTTTTTTTTTCTCCTGGCTACTCCACAAGACTTATGGGATCTTAGTTCCTAGACCAGGGATTGAACTGAGACCCACCACAGTGAAAGCACCAAGTACCAACCACTGGACCTCTTGAAATTCTTTTGTTATGCTTTTTCTGTGTTAAATTTACCATTTAAGAATTTCTATATTTAAATTTGAAAAGTTTTAATTTTTTTATTAAATCGTGAGTGATCCAATTTAAAATGTGAATTATACTAATTAATAAGTCAGACCATAAGTATGAAAACTCATCATTTATATAGGTCAGTGGTTACAGAATTATGACATTTGCTTGAAGAATACACACATCTTAGCATATTTAATTTAGAAATTGAAGTTCTTGGTGTAAGTGGTTAGGAAGATAATTTTTCTTTAACATTTTAGGAATTTTGAATTTTTATGTATTTAGTAGCCAGGAAATTAGCATATCTTTATTAGAGTTTATTTTATAGATGGCACCTTTAGACTGTTTGATGCTTGTATTCAGTGTCTTCTATTTTAAATGTTTTTTAATTTGAAAAAATGTGCTTTTTTAAAAAAATGGTCAGTAAAAATCACCCATAGGTCTATCCCTTAAAATAATTTAAAGTAATCAAATGCTTTCCTGCTCCAGTTTTCTCCACCACAAAATTTCTGTTCCTAGTATATGTGCCTTGAGAAATTTTTTTATGCTTATGAGGTAACGCAAAAAGCCAAAAGTAATAGCTTTGTCAGCACTTGCAGTTTTTGGAAATCACTGTTAATCATTTTAAAAGTATAATTTAGTGTCCCTATTGGAGATTTAAGAAAATGAAAGACTTCTTTGTAAATTTAATTTTATTACTGAATTTTAATGTAATATAAGATTTATTAATTTAGGAAGAGCTGATGGGGTACTTAAGGTGCTCAAAATGATGTGGGTAGACTTCTTCCATGTGTTTCCAGTTTGAGAGCTAGTTTTTCTTGTTGATAATAAGGCATTTTTAGTTGATGAGTATTTGACTAAATTGTTTTTTACTGTTATTGACCAAATTAAGATTAACATACTTCTTTTTTTTTTTTTGGCTCATAGCTATAATAAGCGTATTAATGACATAAGAGAATGCAAAGAGGCAGCTGTGTCACATGCGTAAGTGGTTCTAACTTATCTGTGAAACTCTTAATCAAGAATTCCTTTCTTAAAGCATTATTTTGTTGAAGTGAGTGCAGATTAATGGTGTGTAAGATGTGGCAGTAGAAGTAGGGGACTTCCAATCAATGAGAAACATGTTTATAACTCTGTATCTAGTCATCTTGGTATTAGTATGGACAGATTTTTAATATTTTTTAAGTGTTAACATGCTGTTAAGGAATACCATACAGAGGAATTTATTTTGGTGTCATTCATTTCTCTTATTGCTCCTATGCTTTGGTACGAATACTTGGCAAATTATGATGATTTTTGTACTACTTCATGTGCACTCCCTCCAGTGGTATTTATTTTTCAAAGTATGTAATCCCATACCTTTCCCAAATATTAGTAAATATATTTTATTAGAAAATATGTTGATAACTTAAACTAGATATTAGTGTATTTAAAATGTTTAAACAACTTTTCAATTTTCTCATGAAATAATTTGGTAATTCATTTACTTGTTATATGGTATACTTGTATAGAATATCTTCTTTAGTAAGTCTAGATACAGTAGAGATAACACTATCTGATCCATCAGTATCTCTTCAAGGCAGAGAAAACATAACACCACAGTTATAGGTGAAAATATAAAACTACAAGAAGTTTTAGAATTTAGGCTTAGGCTGTAACATAGATATAGGAATTTAAATCATCTTTATTTATTGCTAACGATAGTATATTATTTCTTCACGCATTTTTTTCACTCAAATAAAGTGCTTATATTATTATAAAATCAGTCTCTAATACAAATAACATGCTTTAGAGTGGGTTAGAATTCCATTCCAGGCCTGATTATTCATATGTTAAACCCTTGGCAGATATATGGTATCACAGCTATCTTTTATAAAGGTCTATCTCCCCTGCATTATATAAAGCAGTTATAAGTAGTGAGCAGTAGTAATTCTTACCATTCATTAACATGTGCCAGACATAGTGTTTATATCTTCTCTTGATGGTAATACTTGCAGCAACCCCGTATAATAAAATAATCAAAACGTTACTCACTTTCTATTTATATACTACACCAGATGAGTCTGTTATTTTCAGTAAGTAGAGAGCTTGTCGTTAGGATTATACTAACATTGTAAAAGTACTATATGTTAGATAACATGAAAGATACATCTTGAGTCAGGTGTCCTCATCCCTGTTTCTTGATGAGAGTCTGGAGCTTAAGAGAGGTAGAACCTAAGGTCACATAGGTAAAGGTTTGATTTTAGTGTGTCTTCAAAATTAATCTGTGGTGTCAGACTTAAATTTCTCGTGTTGCATATTTCTTCTCCTTAGGATTTTGGCATATAATGTGTTGTTCAGTCTCTCGGTCGTGTCCAACTCTTTGTGACTCCGTGGACTGCAGTACAGCCAGGCTTCCCCGTCCTTCACTATCTCCTGGAGTTTGCTCAGACTCATGTCCATTGAGTCGATGATGCCTTCCAACCATCTCATCCTCTGTCACCCTGCTCTCAATCTTTGCCAACATCAGGGTCTTTTCCATTGAGTTGGCTCTTAGTACTATAGGAGCTTCAGCATCAGTCCTTCCAATGACTGTTCAGGGTTAATTTCCTTTAGGATGGACTGGTTGGATCTCCTTGTAGTCCAAAGGGTTCTCAAGAGTCTTCTCCAGCACCACAGTTTGAAAGCATCGATTCTTCGGAACTTTGCCTTCTTTATGATCTAACTCTCATATCTGTACGTGATTACTGAAAAAGCCATAGGTTTGTCTATACAGACATTTGTTGGCAAAGTGATGTCTGTGCTTTTATAATATGCTGTCTATGTTGGTCATAACTTTTCTTCGAAGGAGCAAACGTCTTTTAATTTCATGGCTGCATTCACCAACTGCAGTGATTTTGGAGCCCAAGAAAATAAAGTCTGTCACTGTTTCCATTTTTCCCCCTCTGTTTGTGGGGTGGCAGTTTTTTTGCAACTGTCTAAAGTGTAAAACTTCTCTGGTTTATATTTTGAACAGTATGAGGAGTTGGAATATTTAGAATATTCTTTGATTTTTTTTTGTTAACTTGTGAGAATAAATTTTTTCTAATTTGTATTTTATTTTTAAGATACCCAGTACGTGAATATTTATGATTATCCCTTCCTCATCTTTCTGTTTTTGAACAATAGCACCAAATAGATTTCATCCCAGTACCTTAATGAATATAGCTTTGATTTAGTCAGTTTTAAGTCCAGAGGGTTGCAAAAGGAGTCTATGTATAGACTCCAATGTATAGCAAAACAAATACAGTATTGTAGAGCAAACCAAACTAAAAAATAAAAATTAAAAAAATACCAAAAAAAGGGAGACACGACTTAGTGACTAAACAATATATTTAATAGCAATATACTTAATAAATGAGGATATAGATAATCATATTTATATTTATTGATTCTACATGGGAGTGACAAAAATGTATACAGTAAAAAAGTGCTTACTTTTAAGGATTTCACAGTCCATTTTATAGAGTTCTAGGCTATATGGTACTTAACTGGCAGAAATTCTTCAGGATTAGACATCTCTATATTGGGAAATACTTTTTGAAGAGTTGGTCTTGAAGTTTGAGTAGGATCTTGATAGGTAGAGAGAAGTGAAAAAAGTTACCATAGCAGCACAAGAAAGGCAGGGATAAAGACGAAATTGAAAAGTCATTTAATGACAAACACGTAGAAGGTATTTCTAAGGGTTTCTGTTTCCTAAGAAAACTTTGGAAGTTGACTCTGAAAGATGTAAATTAACTGCCAGTAATAAGTCTGGTAGAAACAGATAAACTCTAATGGTGTTTGTCTTTTCCTATAGTGGTTCAATGCACAGAGAAAGACGCAAGTTTTTAAGGTCTGCACTGAAAGAATTGGCTACTGTCCTCTCTGATCAGCCTGGCTTGCTAGGTCCTAAGGTAATTGATTTAATTCTTGTTTCGGCTATAACAAATGTGCCACATTAAAATTAAAAAAATTTTTTTTCTAATCTATCAGGCACTTTTTGTTTTTATGGCATTATCCTTTGCCCGTGATGAAATTATCTGGCTACTTCGTCATGCAGATAACATGCCAAAGAAGAGTGCAGATGACTTTATAGATAAGTAAGTTAGCAACATTAAAAAAATATATTTTTTGTATATTTGATTTATGGGCTATGGAATTTGGGAACTAAAGTAGAATTATTTTGAAAATCTTTAAGGCTTTTCATATTTGTCATAATGGAGGGAATATTATATTGTTAGGTGATATGAATTAGAATGCAAAGTCAACTTTACCTTTGAATTAAGGCTTAAATGTTTTCTCTCTAGTACTCTAGGTTGTTGCAGAGGTATGTTTTTGTGCTGTAGTATTTCTTATAGGATTCATGTTTCAGAATTATTTATTACACAAAAATTTGAATAACAATCCTAACAGAGTTACAGCTGTGTCATTTGTAATATATTTTTTATTTTAGTCCACAGTCCCTCAACAGAAGTTAGATAAATGAATCAGAGAAATAATAGCATACAGAAAAATCTTGCTTTTTTGTAATACTCTAACCTTCTTTTATTTATGACTTTTTAATGATATATTTATGAGAGATGTCCTAATTTTATTTTTATTTTGTATTTTCCTTTATTAGTTTTTTTATTCTTGCTTTTTTTGCTTTCCATGGTTTATTTTTGTATATGAGATAATATACAAAAGAAAGTAGTTGACATTAAATATTTAACAATGCTTTTTCTATGGAAAAAACTTGATGTAGCAATATCAAAGGCAATTCATATTTTCCTTGATAGTGAATTTAATTTTTGAAATGTTTTTTCTTGAATAAAAAAAGGCACATTGCTGAATTAATATTTTATATGGAAGAGCTTAGAGCACATGTAAGGAAATACGGACCTGTAATGCAGAGATATTACGTGCAGTACCTTTCTGGCTTTGATGCTGTTGTCCTCAATGAGCTTGTGCAGGTAAAACCTCTGATAGCATTCTCCCTTTTGTTTCTTATTTCCCTCCTTTCCAATAATTGATTTGTTTGCTCAGTAAACATTTACAGAAGTAATCTTTTGTCTCATGGTGAAGTCACAACTGTAAATAAGTCATGGTCATATTTTATCAAGGGGATCATTATCTAGAGCAAAGAAAACATTCAGTTGTATTCCAGTGTGATGGGCATTATGCTTAAGGGTGTATAAAGCTTCAAGTGAACACATGCAGGGACTAATTCTTTATCTTGGTGGGTGGAGGTGTACAGTAACCAAATTATAGAGGATCTTGCAAAAGAGGTGGTTAGTCATAAATCAGATTTAATGTTTAGGAAAATCACCCTGGCTTAGTGTGGATGAGAAATTACTGGGGGCCACATGAAGAAGCAGAGAAAGCAAAAGAGCAGAAGACTCTTGAGAGTACCTTGGACTGCAAGGAGATGCAACCAGTCCATCCTAAAGGAAATCAGTCCTGAATATTCATTGGAAGGACTGATGCTGAAGCTGAAACCCCAGTACTTTGGCCACCTGATGCGAAGAACTGACTCACTGGAAAAGACCCTGATGCTGGGAAAGATTGAAGGCAGGAGGAGAAGGGGACAACAGAGGATGAGATGGTTGGATGGCATCACCGACTCAATGGACATGGGTTTGGGTAGACTCCGGGAGTTGGTGATGGACAGGGAGGCCTGGCATGCTGCCGTCCATGGGGTCACAAAGAGTCAGACATGACTGACTGAACTGAACTGAATCTAAAACTATTGGTTTTCCCCAGAAATAACCATACTTTGAAATCCTCATTTTCTTTCAAGCCTATCTAAAAATACCAATAAGAAAAAAACTGTTCATGTAATTGTTTACCCTGAGTTATAAACAGCTTACAGTTTACTGTCCTAGTTTATTTCTTCTTTTATCCACTAGATGGAGCTCATAGGCTTCCTTTCTAGAATGTTAAGGAATAGAAAAGCTGCTTTTATCCAAAGCAAAGTGTTACTGTTTTGCTGCAGTTGTTTTTAAATACTTTTTTTTTATGTCATAGTATAGCCAGTTAACATGTGGTAGTTTCAGATGAACAGCAATGCAGTTTTTGCTTTTTTAAAAATTGTTATTATATACCAGATAAATCAAAAACTACTGTGCTATCACAGTCTAAAAAGTAAATCAGACTCCTGGCTTTGTGGCATTTTGAAGTTTGCTATGACTAACTGGATATTTATTAATAAATTTTACAGATTATGTTAAAGTATTGAAATTTTTAAGCCATTCTGTGTCTTTTGTGTCTTATGTTATTTTAGCAATACTGAGAAAATTTTAGAAAATTTTAGAAAAGGCAGAGGAACCAGAGATCAAATTGCCAACATCTGCTGGATCATGGAAAAAGCAAGAGAGTTCCAGAAAAACATCTACTTCTGCTTTATTGACTATGCTAAAGCCTTTGACTGTCTGGATCACAATAAACTGTGGAAAATTCTGAAAGAGATGGGAATCCCAGACCACCTGACCTGCCTCTTGAGAAACCTATATGCAGGTCAGAAAGCAACAGTTAGAACTGGACACGGAACAACAGACTGGTTCCAAATAGGAAAAGGAGTACATCAAGGCTGTATATTGTCACCTGCTTATTTAACTTCTGTGCAGAGTACATCATGAGAAACGCTGGACTGGGAGAAGCACAAGCTGGAATCAAGATTGCCAGGAGAAATATCAATAACCTCAGATATGCTGATGACACCACCCTTATGACAGAAAGTGAAGAGGAACTCAAAAGCCTCTTGATGAAAGTGAAAGAGGAGAGTTGAAAAACTTGGCTTAAAGCTCAACATTCAGAAAACGAAGATCATGGCATCCGGTCCCATCACTTCATGGGAAATAGATGTGGAAACCGTGTCAGACTATTTTGTGGGGCTCCAAATTCACTGCAGATGGTGATTTCAGCTATGAAATTAAAAGACACTTGCTCCCTGGAAGGAAAGTTATGACCAACCTAGATAGCATATTCAAAAGCAGAGCATTACTTTGCCAACAAAGGTCCATCTAGTCAAGGCTATGATTTTTCCAGTGGTCATGTATGGATGTGACAGCTGGACTGTGAAGAAAACCGAACACAGGAATTGATGCTTTTGAAGTGTGTTGTTGGAGAAGACTCTTGAGAGTCCCTTGGACTGCAAGGAGATCCAACCAGTCCATTCTGAAGGAGATCAGTCCTGGGTGTTCATTGGAAGGACTAATGCTAAAGCTGAAAATCCAATAGTTTGGCCACCTCATGCAAAGAATTGACTCACTGGAAAAATCTCTGATGCTGGGCAGGATTGGGGGCAGGAGGAGAAGGGGACGACAGAGGATGAGATGGCTGGATGGCATCACCAACTCGATGGACATGAGTTTGAATGAACTCCAAGAGATGGTGATGGACAGGGAGGCTTGGCGTGCTGCGATCATGGTGTTGCAAAGAGTTGGACACGACTGAACGACTGAACTGATCTGAGAAAATTAATTTATTATTTTTCTGATACACTAATAGTAGCAGCAGCAATACAGATACTAAGATAATAATTGATATTTATCCATAGTATATTAACAGCTCTGAGGGTAGGTATAGTGAAGAAACTTGATCACTATCACACAGTTCATGAGTACATGAGTAATAACACCTTCAAATAACACTATTTAAATGTGTTATTAAATGTCTGAGCTTTTTACCAACTGCAAGTACAGTATTTACATGCATAGTTTTTTTAACCATTTGCTAGAATTTAAATTTAGAACTAAGATAACTTGTTAAAATAGTTTATTGTGATATTGGTTAAAATGGTAACTTTTAAATTTAAATTTTAAAATTGTGGTAAAAATGTGTGTAACATTAAAGTTATCATTTTAACTATTTTTAATTGTACAGTATAGAACTCTGTACATTTACATGGTTGCACAGGTCTTAATGTTTTGAAAATTATGCTTTTTGTGAGCTAATAAGCATATACTTTTTAATAAAGTTTATCATTTAGCATCTACTTCAGATATAGTTTATTAAATATTCACTTTTTAAGCCATTTTCAGAGGGATTTTTTTTGGTGCTAATTTTGTTGAGGCAAAATTTATACATGATAAAAATCAACTGTTTTTAGTGTGCTGTTTTAATTTGGACAGCTGTATACATTCATGTAACCTCCACCAGTGAAGATAAAGAGCATTTCCAACATCTAAAAGTTTTCTTGTCAGCTTTGTAGTTGATTCCCTCTCTAGAGCCTCAACAACCCCTTTGACTGCTCTTTTGTCACTTTGCCTTAAAAATTTTTTTTTTCATGTGAATGAAATCATCGTTGTTTTTCATTTGTTTCAGTTAGTATGTTTTTTAGTTCATCCATGTTACTGTGTGTATAAACATTCCATTTTTATTGCTTAAAAACATTCCAACTATGGATATATCAGTTTATCCACCTACTAGTTGATGGGCCTGTGAATTTTTTCCCAGCTAGATGTTTTTATCATTTTTATCACTTTTTTTTTTTTCAGAATCTTTCTGTTTGCCCTGAAGATGAATCAATCATCATGTCCTCTTTTGTTAACACTATGACTTCTCTAAGTGTAAAACAAGGTAATAAGTCTTTTAAATTGAAATGTATTTTCTTGCCGTTAGGTTTTCAAATTCTGTTATTGAGGAGAGCACTTAGCAGTTAGTTTTTATAGGATTACTTATCTTACTTAGGAGCATATTTAATTTCTTCTCTTTTGTTTTAACTTTGTTTGCTCTGAAGCAAAGGTTTCAAAGATGGATGTGTGGTGATATTTATAAGAAATGTAACTTGACATTTCTTCATTTTCAGCTGGAGGCAAAATGATATTTTTGAGGCAAAAAGGTATTTTGTAATTATAAAAAAGAAAGATGAGTACCCTATATCATAATAAAGTTTATATTATGGTCCAGGCATTACTTATGACAGTAATCAATACCATTAATGAAATTATTAATCTGGGCAAGCACTTTATATATATCATCTTATTCAGTCTTCATCAATGTTCAAAAGCTGTTAATTACTTTTAGTTGACACGTTTGGAAACTTAAGGCTTAAGGTTAACTTTTCAGTTATTCAACATGGTTTGCCCACACTTTTTAACAGATACTAAGTTCTTGAATAGGAACTTAAGTTCAGATCTGTCCATCTCAAAAGTTGGTGTCGTATAATAGACTGCCTTTCCATTAGCTGAATACTCCTCCATTCCAGTAGACTGATATTTTAGTTTTATATTCTTTAAATAAAAAATGTCTGAAATCTTGAAATTTTCTGAGTAAAACATTTATTTTAGTTTTATCCTTAATATCGATAAACTTATAACTTGATAAATTGATAACTTGATAAACTTATAAATTGATAAGTTAAACATACTTAACTTATGTAATGAATCTGCTATAACTTTGCCTGATGATATTTGGTTAAAATAAAGTTACTTTGTGAAACTTCAGCATGCTTTCCAAAGTTTCTGTTCACAGGATTCCTCATGCTCTGATTTAGGCACTTTTGAGTTGACATGTAAGCAAAATGAGAATCACAGGGTTTAGGAGAGAAGTCTGTACTTTACACTTCTCTTAGCACAGCTGCCTCATCACCTGTATTTATAGGATGTGAGAATTATTTCACTCTTCGCTATCATTTTTAAACTGTGGTAAAATAGAATTTACCACATTACCATTTTTAAGTGTACAGTTCAGTAGAGTTAAGTATATTGACATAGTTGTGCAATAAATATTCAAAACTCTTCATACCAGGAAATTGAAAAATGTAGCTATAAAGTAACAACTCCCCATTTTCCTTTCCACCCAGCCCCTGGAACCTCTATTCTACTTTGTTTCTATGAGTTCAACTATTCTAGATACTTCACATAAGTACAATATTTGTCTTTCTATCACTACCTATTTCACTTAGCATTCCCTGAGCATGTCATCCATGACATGACATGACATCCATGTTACAATATTTGCTCCCTTTTTCAGGCTGAATAATATACCATTGTGTGTATATATTTATTTTGTTTATCTACTGTTGATGGACTTTTTGGTCACTTCTGCCTTTTGGCTGTTGTGAATAATGCCGCTATAAACATTGGTGTACACAAGAACATGGATGTATTCTTTTCTATATATGCCCTTAAATTTTAAAATGTGATTTAGGTTATTGGAAAATATTAATTAGCTTTGTAATCTTTTTTCTGTTACTGTAGTTGAAGATGGGGAAGTATTTGATTTCAGAGGAATGAGATTAGATTGGTTTCGATTACAGGTAAGAATAACATTAATTTTCATTGTCATTCTGTTTTTTATTGAATACCTTAGTTAACATGAGAGCATAACTTAATATGAAAAAATATTCCTTGTATACCTATTGAAAAGACTTCTTTTTTATTGTTATAGCTAACATAGTCTTTACCTCATGGAAAAAACTTTAATGGAGATATAATTGACATGTAGCATTATGTTAGTTTCAGGTATACAGCAGTGATTTCAGTATATATGTGTATTTTGAAATGATCGACAATAAATCTAATAAATATTCATCACTATGTGTAGTTACAAATTTTATTTTTTCTTGTGATGAGAATTTTTAAGATTTACTCGCTTAGCAACTTTCAAATATATAATACAGTGTTATTAACTATAGTCACCATCCTATATATCACATGAAAGGCAGTGAAAGTGTTAGTCACTCAGTCGTGCCCAACTCTTTGCAACCCCATGGACTGCAGTCCAACAAGCTCCTCTGTCCATGGGATTTTCCAGGCAAGAATATTGGAGTGGATAGCCATTGTCTTTTCCAAGGGATTTTCCTGACCCAAGAATTGAGCCCCACTCTCCTGCATTGCAGGTAGTGTCTTTATCGTAACAGGGAAGCCCATGTTGTTCAGTTGCTCAGTTGTGTCCAACACTTTGCTGTTGCAGCAAGCCGGGCTTCCCTGTCCTTCACTATCTCCTAAAGCTTGCTCAAACTCATGTCCATTGAATTGGTGATGCCATCCAACTGTCTCATCCTCTGTTGTCCCCTTTTCCTCCTACCTTCAATCTTTCCCAGCATCAGGATCTTTTCCAGTATGTCGGCTCTTTGCATCTGGTGGCCAAAGTATTAAAGCTTCAGCATAAGTCCTTCGAATGAATATTCAGGGTTGATTTCCTTTAGCATTGACTGGGTTCAATTTCCTTGTAGTCCAAGGGACTCTCAGGAATCTTCTCCAATAGCACAAATTGAAAGCATCAGTTCTTCAGTGCTCAGCCTTCTTTATGGTCCAACTCATCACATCTGTACATGACTACTGGAAAAACCATAGCTTTGACTAGACAGATTTTTGTTGACAAAGTAATGTCTCTTCTTTTTAACAGGCTGTCTAGCTTTTCTTCCAAGGAACAAGCATCTTTTAATTTCATGGCTTCAGTCACCATCTGCAGTGATTTTTAGACCCAAAGATAATAAAGTCTCTCACCGCTTCCATTGTTTCCTTATCTATTTGCCATGAGGTGATGGGACTGGATGCCATGACCTTAGTTTATTAAATGTTGAGTTTTAAGCCAGCTTTTTCATTCTCCTCTTTCACGTTCATGAAGAAGCTCTTTAGTTCATTTTTGCTTTTTGCCATAAGGGTGGTGTCATCTGCATTTCTGAGGTTATTGCTATTTCCCCCCACCATCCTGATTCCAGCCTAGCATTTCGCATAATGTAGTTTGCATATAAGTTAAATAAGCAGCGTGACAATGTATAGCCTTGAGGTACTCCTTTCTCAATTTGGAACCAGTCTGTTGTACCATGTTTGGTTCTAACTGTGCTTCTTGACCTACATACAGGTTTCTCAGGAGGCAGATAAGGTGGTCTGGTATTCCCATCTCTTGGAGAATTTTCCATATTTTGTTGTGATCTACACAGTTAAAGGCTTTGGCATAGTCAATAAAGCAGAAGTAGATGTTTTCCTGGAATTTCTAGCTTTTTCTGTGATCCAGCAGATGTTGGCACTTTGATCTCTGATTCCTCCACCTTTTCTAAATCCAGCTTGTACATAGATTTAAGTACTGTTGAAGCCTCGCTTGGAGGATTTTGAGCATGACCTTGCTAGCATGTGAGATGAGTACAATTGTGCAGTAGTTTGAACATTCTTTGCCATTGCCTTTCTTTGGGATTGGAATGAAAACTGACCTTTTCCAGTCCTGTGGCCATTGCTGAGTTTTCCAAATTTGCTGGCATATTGACTATAGCACTTTAACAGCATCATCTTTTAGGATTTGAAATAGCTCAGCTGGAATTCCATCAGGTCCACTAGCTTTATTCATAGTAATGCTTCCTAAGGCCCACTTGACTTTGTTCTTCAGGATGCATGTTTTATTTATTTTGTAACTGGAGGTTTGTATCTTATGACTGCTGTACCCATTTCACCTACCCCTGACTCCCTGCCTCTGGGAAACACCAACCTATTGT
The DNA here is from genome assembly GCA_006410615.1 of Neotragus moschatus. NCBI lineage: Eukaryota > Metazoa > Chordata > Mammalia > Artiodactyla > Bovidae > Neotragus > Neotragus moschatus. Next base: position 44,824 of record SJYA01003783.1, on the reverse strand, counting down.
CTGTATCTGTGAGTTTGGCTTTTTCTTTTGTTCATTTTGGTTTGTTTTTGTCATTTTAGATTCCACATGTGAGAGATCATATGATATTTGCGTTTCTCTGACTTCTTTCATTAGGCACAGTACCTTCAAGGCCCATCTATCTATATTGTCACAAATAGCAAGATTTCCTTTCTCTTTTCATGGCTGATTAATATTCCTAGTTATGTGTGTGTGTATCCCAGTTTTTTATCCTTTCATCCATCAGTGGACACTTGGGTTGTTTCCATGTTGTGACTATTGTAAATAATGCTGCAGTGAACAAAAGGATATAGATGTCTTTTTGCCTTAGTGTTTTCCTTTTCTTCAGATGAATGCCAGATGTGGGATTGCTGGAGCATATGGTAGTTCTCTTTATCGTTTTTGAGGAACCTTTATACTGTTTTCCATAGTGGCTGCACCCATTTCCATTCTCACCATTAATTAACAAGATTTCCTTTTCTCCACATCTTCGCCAACTCTCTTCATGTATTACCTTTTTTATAATAGCCATTGTAACAGATGTGAGTTGATAATTAGTAATGTTTTAAGTAACTTCCCTGAAATTGTAGAGCTGATTAGTGGGAGATCGGGGAAGAATACTTGAGATACTACCACCTCCAAATGTTAATAGTATATATTATATGTTATTTTCTTCCAGTTAAAAATAAAGTTTAGAAATTAACACTTTCTTGTTCTAAAAAAATCTTATAAACAGTATGTAAGTCATGCTTTTTAAATGACTGAAAATAGAATTACTGTGCCAAAAGATACATACACAGTAAAAAATTTGAAAGTCATCGTCACAAAGTTTGAACTGTTTTCAGCCTCTTATTCTCAGTTTGTAGAAGTTCCGAAACCAACATTTATGTTCAGAGAATTTTACAGATTTAGATGCCTTTCAAATTAATCCTTATTGAATACTTCCAGAATTATTAGACTTACTCATTTGAAAAATTCACTTGAGAATTTTACCTTTGTCTGTTGTCATATAGCAATGTATGAAGCTTTAGAATGAGCATTAGGGGTATATAATTGATATATCCCTTTGTGAGAATGTTTTGTTTTCCCTTAGCTTATAGATAGAACACTCTAATGACGTCGCTTTCTCTCTTCACATCATCTTCCTTCTTTGTTTATCTCTTTGTCCAAATTTCTTCTTTTTATAAAGACACTGTTCATATTGGATTAGACTCCGTTTTAATGGTCTAATTTTAACTTATGTCTACAAAGACCTTATTTCCAAATAAAGTTACATTCTGAAGTATTAAGGATTATACTTTCAACATATCTTTTTGAGAGAGACAGTTCAACCCATAACATTACTCTTAACCATGATTAGGACAGTCACTCAGCTCCTTTCTGTTGTGTATTAGACTCTCACTTTATAGTGATAATAGGTCAAACATACCAAGGATGAAAGTTATGGGAGATAAAACTAAGCCTTAACTAGGAAAAGAGGACAAAAATGCAAGGTAGAGGGCAATGTCCAGAACCTAGGATGTTTGCATAGATGACTAAGAGCAAGTCAACTGTTAGGGTTTCAAGATCACACTAGGCTAGAGGGTGCAGGAGATTAAATCCTGACAACTTAAATAGTTGAGTATAATCCTTATTTGGATAGTTTATACATCTGGCTTTGGAGACAAGGCATAAAAGATAGGAAAAATTAAACAGTTTAAATGCTTAAGTTAAAATGACAGTATGATTATCAGTACACTGACAGTATGATTATCAATTAATTACAGTTTTCTCAGGAAGGAGAAAGTTTTTTTTCAAGTGGAATTACTAATAATGGCTTTATAGAGAAAACAGCTTGTTACCCACACACTGAAAGATGGGTCAAATTGTAGCAGGAGAATCACTTACACAGGAAAGGGCAAGAACAGAGCCTTCTTAATGTAAAATATTACTACAGGAAGAAAAGTATCTTCGCAAAAGACATGAATGATCTGCGTTTGACGAGTGATCTGGTAGAAGGATAAGAGTCAAGAGGTGTAAGTATATGGCCAGAGAGAGGTATAGAGCTCTGTGTGCATCACCTCCTGAGTCGGCAGGGCAGAAGAATAGGCCTTGGGGCGTGGCGATGCGCCTCGCTGCCGTCCCTGGGGCCTCCAGAGAGGAACCCCTTCCCTGCGTGCGTGATCCGCCACTGTTTCCCTCCTGAATCGGGGTCTCCTCTGCTCTTTGCTTCCTTAGTCCCTTAAGCATCGGTCACTCATTCTCTTCTGCCTTCTGATTTACTTGGGTAGTTCATATTTTAGACTTTTATTTCAACCAGTTTTTTTTTTTTAATGACGTGTGTTTCTTCTACTGTTGTCACGCATTTCAATGAGTTTTAAATTAAATTGTGTCATTTTGTCACCCTCTGTTTCATCTGAATTTATTTTCACATTTAATTCAGAATTTTTAAGATTATTCTCAGTTAGTGGAAGTCTTTATTAAACTCATGGCGACTACTGGTTCCTCTTTGTACTTTAACGCTGATGAAAGGTAAATTATACTTCTGTTAGACTTAGTTTGTGATGAATGTCTAGAATACATCTTGCCGTTAGTGTATTGCCATCACGTTCTTCATTCTCTCCCTTTTTCTGGTAGAAGACACAAACGCCAAATTATAGAACTCTGCTTTGTGATGGGCCTGCCTTAGGGAATGGTAACTTCATCTGTGCAGTGACCTTTTCCCACTGGAGAGACCAAGATTTGATTTTTATCTTACTTAAAAGGCAATAATTATTTAGTCTCTTAGTGTTTCATGGATACTAGCAGAAGACCTGGGGCTCCTGGATTAGAGACAGAGAACTTAATTCACTACACAGGAAGTGCCATGAGCATCCCGATGTATACATTATTTTTCCCTTGTCTTTTGGGGGCAGTGCAGAGAGACCCGGATGAATGCTGTGTATGCATTGGGCATGTCTTAAGCTAAGGAGGACTGAGTTTGAGGAACCCTCTGTTTTATCATCAACAGTAAGCATATTTGCTCTTTGTTCCAGAGGGACCCATTACTTTATTTCTCAAGTTTGGTAGCTGTAAGGCCTGGAGAAATGGCTGAGATAGTGAGTGGTCTGGGCTGTGCTTTCTTGGTATATCCAGCAAGGTGTGTACACACACGTGAGATTCATGAAGGAATGTCTCCCAAAAGCCAGGACCGTGGCCATCAACCACAACACATAATTTTGTGTTGCCTGCCACATCTAGTCATTCGCTGATTAAACACTTTTGAGGTTTACCACCCTAGACCATCTCATATTCCGGTCTGGATTGTTACCACCACTGCCTCCTAAGAATCTCTGCCTCCTGTTCCCTCTCCACTCCTCTCTGTTTCCACCTCAGCATAGAACAATCTTTCTAAGCAGTAATTATCCATCACACAGACTCTTCGGTGATTTATCAAAAAGTTTAAATTCTTCAGCGTGATATATGGTGTTTATTCTGTAGACATCCCTCGTATTGTTCTCCTTGCTTTTGAGATGTCTACCACCCAAGGGCAGGTTTTGCTTTCAGTGAGTTGGTACCTCTTTAGTGGAATTTCTTTCCCTTACAACCTGTCCTGATGGTTTTGGTTAAGACCTGTCACCTTTTTTTATGAACTTAACACTAATTTTACTACCTTCAGAATGCTTCTCTAAAATTCATCAATGTGTTATGCTCTCCAGTTTTTAATGATTCATTGTAATCAAAAACCTCCCAGAATCAATATGTACAGTACTTAAGTTTCATCTTAACTGTTTTGAATATGTGTTTTCTCTTGAAGTAAGTCGAAAACTTCTTTTGCTAGGGACACCATGTGACAGTTCATTGTTTTATATCTTTGATATGTAGCTTCACTTACTCTAGGAGTTCAAGCTGAATGACTGATGTATTAGATTCTGTTTTAGGAATAGTATTTCAGTTTACTTAAAGAAATTCTTGATAGGAATTTTAAGTTTGAGTCACTGTAGACAATTTTTAAAAGATGATGTTCTTAATAAACTAAATATTTTTCAATAGTGGGTATTTTTTCTTTTTTTTTCTTTTTTTCCTGTAAACTTGGTCTATACCTGAAGTCATTACCTAAACTACGTTTGTTCCTTTCTTTACTTTTTCAGGCATACACGAGTGTCTCTAAGGCTTCACTTAGCCTTTCAGATCACAGAGAACTTGGAAAGATGATGAATACAATAATTTTTCACACAAAAATGGTAGATTCCTTGGTAGAAATGTTGGTGGAAACATCAGATCTCTCCATATTTTGGTATGTTGTAATTTTCTTTAAATTAGAATTTGAAATTTTATTATCCAAAGGTATGTTTCTTGATTACATTAGTGTGGTGCTTAAGACAGTTTAATAAGAGATTCTAAGAATAAAGGGAATAGAGAACAACCTGCCAGTAGTGAAGTTTACTATGTTGGGATTTTATGTCTGTTTTTAATTGTCTATAAGAGCACCTCTTACTGATGTGAATTTGTTGTTTTACACTTTCTTTGAAGAAGTGAAGAACAGTCGCTTCAAATTGTGTCATTAAAGGAAAAACAGTTTGGATTGGGGTCAAGTAGAGCAAATGTTGGAAATTAAATACCACATGGTTTCACTCTGTAGTATTAAGTTACATATTAATATTGTGATAATGTGGTGACAGTGTCCTCCACTCTGCTCTACTCTCCTTGCTTCTATTGTAAAGTTCTCTTGTTATTCTTAATAGTTTGCAGCTCCTCCTTTTCTCCCCACATTATGTCGTTCTTGAAGGAGGTCAAGTTTTTGTTTCCTTAGTGTCTTAACAGAGTAAGTACTTAGTATTTCAATGAATAAGTGAACTTGATTGTGATAAAATTAATAAACAGTGGTGTCAGAACTCAAACTTAAGTATTCTGATTTCAAAGCTGTACAGTGTCCACTCTCTTTCTGCTTCTTAATCTTTTTTCCTTTAGGGAAGCTGATGAGAATAGCCTGGTAGGTTCTTCTAATTCTAAAATAGACTTAGTGGATAGTGATAGTAGTTTCTCTGTATTGAAAAGAGATCATTTTGAAAAGCTTGTGATTAATTTTGTTTTAGGGAGAAAACCAATCTATACTGATTTTTACAGTTTGTAGTGGGGCTTTAATTATCAATTTTGCAAAAGAAATCCAAATTACTTGGCAGGGAAGACATAAAGGATCTCTTAAAGGAACTCAGGAAATACAGTTATTACATAACAAGTTTGTAAGAGTTTTAAGATTGGAACCCTATCCTATTCTCTGACCCAGAGGCTACCTTGAAAAGAAAATGTAACATTTTATGTTTAAGTATTTTTGAGCTATATATTGTAAAAGAGGGATACAGCAATTAAAAATTCCTCTTCTGGGGACTTCTTTGGTGGTCAGTTGGCTACGACTGCATACTCCCAATGCAGGGGACCCAGGTTCTATCCCTGGCCGGGGAACTAGATCCCACATGCTGCAGTGAAGACCAGAGATCCTGCGTGCTGCATCTAAGAACCAGTACAGCCAAATAAATTAATTTCAAAAATTAAAAAATAAATTCCTCTTCTCTTTCCTGGAAATAAGGCACTTTGAATAATGTTTAAAATTTGCAAATTTTTGGTCATTTAATTAATTTATATCATAGTTGCTCTTAACCACATTCTTTCTTTGTCACATCCAAAATAAAGACATGTTTACTACTTCTCTTTTATTATTCCAAGATGTATTAAATCTATATTTTATCACCTCATATTCTTTTAGATTTAACATCTCTTCAATCTGGAAGTAATTTAAAGTTGATGGTGTAGTATTGTTTAATTAACAGTATTTTTCTTTCTTAGTGGTACATAAAATAATGGTGTTTCTTACAATTGATAGTGACTTAGCTTTGATGACTTTTGATGCTGTAAGGTTTGAGTGGTATATATTTAAATGCCATAGATATGGTTTATTTTCTCTTTAACATTTATTTTAAAATGTGGTAATGTTATATAAATAATATTTTATAACTCTGAAATGGTTATTGGTATGTAAGAGAACTCTTTGGAAAAATAACTTTTCCTATGAGAATAAATCCTACAGTTGGTAATTTTCATTTACTTGAATTAAACTAACTTTAATTTTAACTATAAAAATTGTGATTCTGATTTTTAATTTGTTTCCTTATAGTTTTTATAGTCGTGCTTTTGAGAAGATGTTTCAACAGTGTTTGGAGTTACCCTCTCAATCAAGATACTCAATTGCATTTCCACTACTTTGCACTCATTTTATGAGTTGCACACATGAACTGTGTCCAGAAGAGGTAATTTAAGAGTATTATTGTGATAAATATAGTATGCAGAATAAGCTACTCCAAACATACAGCTGACCAAATGTTCTCAAAGATAAAGACTCACAGTCATAATTACCTAACCTACTTGCCCACCTAATGTATCTCTATGCAGAGTCAGAAGAATGCTTGATTAGGCATATGATGTAATATTTATTTAAATGATTGGGTAAATACAGATACATGTTTCTAAGAACACATCATAAAATCACTTGTTGTTTAGTCACTCAGTCGAGTCTGATTCTTTTGATACCCCATTGACTGTGGCCCATTAGGCTTCTCTGTCCATGGGATTTCCCAGGCATAAAGCCACTTGGAATGAACTTTTATTAAAATAAATAGTGAGACAGGCATTAATATTTATGGTAAAGTTATGTATAATGAGTGATTTTTATATGCTTAGTTTTCCTCTGAAATGCTCATTGAAAATACTTGCAAATTGAATGGAGACATTACTGACTAAATATAAGCATTTCAAAGAAGAATTTCACTGACTTGTTAATATAATAGATATAGTAAGCAAAACTGAGATTTGCCAGTGTTTGTAAGAATTCACATACTGGCACACACAGTTACTGAGTAATTAAAGAACTCTGTAGTTTTACACATACCAAATATCTATCAAAAATGTACTCTCAGTATTTCTTCTAATCGTCCAAGAAGAAAAATAACAGTGAGTATGGTAAGTGTATATTAAAATTAAATAGTATTTTTAAAAATAGCTTAGTGTTGAATCCTTTTACTTAGAACTACAGAACTTACAGAAAAGAAACTTACAAAGAGCAGTAGCATTATCTTTAAGTATTAGGTACTCGCTACTGCAGGTTGTTTTTCAATAATCCTGCAGGAAATTTATTAGGCAGTGCTTTTAAGATTACTTAATACCTGTGAGATATGACACCACCAATTTTAATAGATCTATAGATTTTTTAGAATGAAAGATTTTTCCTCCTAATCATGATACCTAAGATGTATGTCAGTTTCTTCCTCACTGTCATTTCTTCACATTACTCATGTCCTCTTAATTTTATTTGTGTAATATAATTTCTTGACTCCATCCTTTACTTTCCATTGCTGTTAGCACTACTGTAGTTCAGCTTTTCAAAGATTTTCATATCTACTCCTAAATAATTTTTCTTCCTTCAATATTTTTGCCTTAAAGACAACCACAGTGCCACTAGAGTGCCTCTTTCTTTCTTGAAGTACCATCAGCCATGAAATCAAAAGACGCTTAATCCTTGGAAGAAAAGTTATGACCAACCTAGATAGCATATTCAAAAGCAGAGATATAATAAAACAAACAAACAAAAAAAAAGCAAAAGCAGAGATATTACTTTGCCGACTAAGGTCCGTCTAGTCCAGGCTATGGTTTTTCCAATAGTCATGTATGGATGTGAGAGTTGGACTGTGAAGAAGGCTGAGTGCCGAAGAATTGATGCTTTGGAACTGTGGTGTTGGAGAAGACTCTTGAGAGTCCCTTGGACTGCAAGGAGATCCAGCCAGTCCATTCTGAAGGAGATCAGCCCTGGGATTTCTTTGGAAGGAATGATGCTGAAGCTGAAACTCCAGTACTTTGGCCACCTCATGCGAAGAGTTGACTCATTGGAAAAGACTCTGTTGCTGGGAGGGATTTGGGGCAGGAGGAGAAGGGGACGACAGAGGATGAGATGGCTGGATGGCATCACTGACTCTATGGACGTGAGTTTGAGTGAACTCCGGGAGTTGGTGATGGACAGGGAGGCCTGGCATGCTGCAATTCATGGGGTCACAAAGAGTCGGACACAACTGAGCGACTGAACTGAACTGAGAGTTCTCCATTGCATATGGAGAAAGTAGAAACTTCTCAGGCATTGAAAATCCTCAACAAAATCTCCATCCCCATTTTTTGTTTCCTTTTGTCCTTTGCCTTTAAGAGGGAAAGAAAAAATATATATATATGTATGTATATATATATGTATGTATGTATATGGTGGTGGTTTATTTTCTAAGTCATGTTGAACTCTTGCAGCCCTGTGGACTGTAGCCTACCAGGCTCCACTGTCCATGGGATTCTCCAGGCAAGAATACTGAAGTGGGTTGCCATTTCCTTCTCCAGGGGATCTTCCTGACCCAGGTCTCCTGTATTGCAGGCAGATTCTTTACCCATTGTGCTATCAGGGAAGCTCCACATATATATGCACACACACACAAGCTTCCAGTGTGGTGCTAGTGGTAAAGAACCCACCTGCCAGTGTAGGAGATGTAAAAGATGAGCGCTTGATCCCTGGATTGGGAAGACCCTCTGGAGAAGGGCATGGCAACCCACTCCAGTGTTCTTGCCTGGAGAAGCCCATGGACAGAGGAGCCTGGTGGGTTATAGTCCATAGGGTCACAAAGAGTTGGACAAAACTGGGCAATTTTGTGTGCATGCACACACATACAAATATACACTTCTCAGGTGACTTTGTGGTAAAGAATTCACTTGCCGAGCTGGAGACATGGGTTCCATCCCTGGGTCGGGAAGATCTCCTGGAGGAGGGAATGGCGACCCACTCCAGTGTTCTTTTCTGGAGAATTCCCTGGACAGAGGAGCCTGGCGGGCTACAGTCCTTGAATTCACCAAGTTGGACATGACTGGTACTATTCTGTTTTTAATTTAGCTAATTTGTTAAAGCCTGTTACATTCCAGCCAGCTTCCTTAAACTTGTAGTTGTGAGGATGCAAAGACATAGTCTTTACCCTAGACAAACCCATGATTTGATAATCTGTGTTGTGGTAGAAATATACATGGAGCACTCTTGGAACACTGAGGGAATTCACCTTTGGGTGAGGATAGAGTAAGTTGGTGTGTTGTGGTAGAAATATACATGGGGCACTCTTGAAACACTGAGGGAATTCACCTTTGAGTGAGAATAGAGTAAGTTGGTGTGCAGAGTTAATAATTCTCAGTGCAGTCTTAATTTATAGGTTTAGTTTTAGCCTTTCATCTCATTTAGATCAGAAAGATTACAGAAAAGGCCTATAAAATAACTTTTTAATGCTGAGCCCTTATTTTAAGCTGGAGTACTTACAGTGAATTTGCAGAAAGTTAGTATGAATTAGATTTGAAATTCACACCATCCTGGGTCAGCAGGATTCCTAGATAATGGTAGCCAGTACTAATGGGAACCTAAGTATTGAGTTGCTGTAACTGTACCATCCAGTATAGTAGGCCATTTATCTTTTCCAGTCTCATTGTTTAAAAATCTTGTTTATGCTGCTGCTGCTGCTAAGTTGCTTCAGTCGTGTCCGACTCTGTGCGACTCCATAGATGGCAGCCCACCAGGCTCCTCTGTCCCTGCCCTCCAGGCAAGAGTACTGGAGTGGGTTGCCATTTCCTTCTTTAGTGCACGAAAGTGAAAAATGAAAGTGAAGTCGCTCAGTCGTGTTTATGCTAGTGGCTCCTAAATCTATATCTGCAGCCCAGATCTTTCCCTTCAAGTTAGAATTTCTCTATACTGCAACCTAGATATTTTTAGCCAGCTGAAGTGTAACGTGTCCAGAATAGAATCACTGATTTTTCCACATCTACCCCAACTTGAAACCTTTTCTGTTTTTGGCTCTACTTTTACATAAGTATTCAGGCTCCTGCCTCTTCGCACCTTTGAACAAGCTCCATCATCTTTTGCCTGGATGATTGTTACTGTCTCCTGCGTGGTCTCTACTTCTGCTATTATCCTGTTCTCAGCACAGAGCCAGCGTTATACTCTAGTTGTTTTGCTTTCCAGTCTCAGCATTTTTGAGCCATTGATGAGAAGTAGTGAAGTCAGATCTATATTTTAAATAAGTTAGTTTAGTAAGTTTGAAGCAATGCTAGTCAAGTCCTTTTTTTCAGGAAGAAGGGATGGCAAGGGATATATTATCGTTCAGGAGTCGGAATTTGGTTAAACAAAATCCAAATGTATATAATTTGAAATTTTACCTTAAGTAAAGTGAACCATTATTTAATTATATCTGGTCTGTAGATCCCTTTTGGTTTTGCTTCCTATTCAGTTTTTAAAGGGCATTTTGAATAAAATACGTTGTAAGGTAATATGGTACATCTAAGAACAGTTGTTTTACATGTGTAAGTATTTTTATATTCTATTATCTTACATTTATTTCAGCATATAAATAATGTTTGTAATGTCTACATGTTTTTGTTATATAATTATGGAAGATCAGGGAAGGAAAACTTATAAAAATCTGTCTCCAGAAACTAACACACATTTTAAATCAACTGTATTTCAATAAAAAATTTTAAAATAAAAATAGTAAAAATATGTCTCTTTGTAAAATATTACAAATTGTATAAGGGCACAATTATACAGTATTATATATTCAACATTCCAATTACCATTAACAAGAAAAACCTGTTACACTATTGCAGCACCCACTGAAACTAAAAGGATACAGATCTGTAGCTAGAAACAGATGGATGTGAATGAGTGTATGTGTCTACATGGGCTTCCCTGGTGGCTCAGAAGGTAAAGAAGCCACCTGCAGTGCAGGAGGTCTGGGTTCGATCCCTGGATTAGGAATATTCCCTGCAGGAGAGCATGGCAATCCACTCCAGTATTCTTACCTGGAGAATCCCGATGGACAGAGGAGCCTGGCGGGCTGCAGTCCAGGGGGGTTGCAGAGAGTCGGACGCGACTGAGCACAAAGCACACACAGCACATGTATCTACACATACACATATAACCTCCCAAAAGTTAGAGATACTGCTCTTTTTTTTCCCCTGTTGAGTTCAGAAAATGCATGCATGGTCAGCTTTTTTTCTCTTCTGGGATGGGAAGTTGGATTTTAGAGAATTGAATGACTTGTGAACTTGTTTTACTGACTCGAGTTTTAATGATATTATTTAAATATTTGAGCACTTGTTTTCTGTTTATAAACTACAGAATTCTTTGCTAAGATATGTATATACATATACACACACACATATGTATATAATCAAGTGAGATCAGCAAATATTACTCTAAATCTGTTCTTTCTTTTTTTTTTTTTTAAAGATTTTTAAAATAACATTTATTTCCTAAAAGTTAACATGTTCTGTCATATCATGTTTGATATTTTAGTATTTAAGAACTGGATATAGGACATTTTGGAATTTGAACATTTTTTCATTTTAAGGAAAATAATGGTCCTTTCAGATTGCTTCCAGTCATACTTGTATAATCACCAAGTACTTTGTGTCAATTGTGTGCAAATACGATGTGGTAGGTTAGTTTTTATAAGAGACAAAAGAGATCTACAACATCTCCCATCTTCACTCCTTATGTAGGATAGACTTGAACCTTATTTTCTAGGTTTATTTAAAAACTCTTTTAATTCAAATTATTTCAGTCGCTCAGTTGTGTCCAACTCTTTGTGACCCCATGGACTGCAACACGCCAGGCTTCCCTATCCATCACCAGCTCCCGGAGCTTGCTCAAACTCATGTCCATCAAGTCCATGATGCCATCCAACCATCTCATCCTCTGTTGTTTTCTTCTCCTCCTGCCTTCAGTCTTATCCAGCATCAGGATCTTTTCCATTGAGTCAGTTCTTCTCATCAGGTTGCTAAAGGTTTGGAGCTTCAGCTTCAGCATCAGTCCTACCAATGAATATTCAGGACTGATTTTCTTTAGGATTGATTAGACTCTCAAGTCTTTTACAACACCACAGTTCAATAGCATCAGGTCTTTGGCACTCAGCTTTTTTTATGGTCCAACTCTCACATCTATACATGACTGCTGGAAAAACCATAGCTTTAACTAGATGGACCTTTGTCAACAAAGTAATGTCTCTGCTTTTTAATATGCTTTATAGGTTTGTCTAGATTTGTTAATTCAAATTACTTTGTTCTAATTTTTATTGTTTTTGTTACTATTTTTCTTTAACAGAGACATCATATTGGAGATCGCAGTCTTTCCTTATGTAATATGTTCCTTGATGAAATGGCAAAACAAGCTCGAAATCTCATCACTGATATTTGCACAGAACAGTGTACTCTTAGTGACCAGGTAATAATTTAAATGTTTACTTACAGATGGGAAAATTCTGTTGAAGGCAAGAAAATCATCTCTTCGCTAGATTTTTTTTTTTTTTTTCATTTTTAATCTTATCTTCAAACTCTCAGTAAATCTCATTACCTCTTATTATGAAGCTCCACTGTTAGGTTTTTAAGATATTGCCACCATCTTTAGGGTTATGGTTTAAAATCCAGCCTCTAGGTTGGCATTCAAGTCCCTTCCCAAAGTAGCTCAAACATCTCTCCCGGCATTTTATGCTCCACTACTGAGTCATTCTAATTAGGTTCAGAGCACGTTGTGTTCTATCATGGTTTTGGTCTTCATAGGCTATTTTCCTTTCAGTAAAATGTTCTTATTCCTCGCTTGCCTGGTATTTTCTACTGAATGGGCTCTCCAAGCTGGCTAGGTAAATGCTACATCTCACTTCTTACCTCTGTTCTTAGTGCTAGTATATTTGCCACATAGTCTGGGTTTAGCTAACGTTTCTTTCAGTAGTTATTTCAGAGTAATTGGTATATATGATTTCATTTATTTTTAAATTTAGTTGTTGCCCAAGCATTGTGCCAAAACCATCAGTCAAGCAGTGAATAAGAAGTCAAAAAAACAGACTGGTAAGAAAGGGGAACCTGAAAGGGAAAAACCAGGAGTTGAAAGCATGAGGAAAAACAGGCTGGTTGTGACCAAGTAAGCCATCCACTATTACTGTATCTTTTTGTTACAGGTAGAAGAATTTTGTTTTTTCTTCTTTATTTTTTGTTTGTTTGTTTTGTATGGCATTAGTACTGAGGAAATGCTAGTAATTGTAAATTCTTCATTTCCCAGGTGTTAATATTTTTTGACATTTGTGAACTTGATTAGCCAGTTAGTGCTTATTTAATCCAAAAGTACTTATTTTGGATTTTTGAAGAAAATATATGTAATAGATGTCATTTTTTTAACATGTTGGATATTGAAGGCCAAGAATCTGTCTAAAAATTTGGAGGGGGTATACTATAAGCAATCTGTAATTTTCAGTTTATTTGAAATTAGATGTCTGACACTATTTTGGCATCTTGTTATATATTATATATTGAACATGTCAGTTTAAGAGAGGAAAAGTTGAAATTTGCCATTACTATTCTGATATACTTATGAAATTAATTTCATATTGCTATTATGAAATGTTAATTTTTTTCTTTACTGTTTATTAATATTCTTCAGCCTAGATAAGTTGCACACTGCACTTTCCGAGTTGTGTTTCTCTATAAATTATGTACCAAACATGGTGGTTTGGGAACATACCTTTACCCCACGAGAATATTTGACTTCTCATCTGGAAATCCGCTTTACTAAGTAAGAAAGAATATAAACTGTTTTTGTTTGTTGATTAAGTTAATGAGTTTATTTATTCTTCATATCTGTGCAGTCTTTACTTTTATGAGGGAAAGCATTAGTAGAAATGGTATATAAATTAGTAAAATTGTAGTATAAAAAGATAACTGGGAAATATGAAGAATAGTGAACTGTGAATTACTTAAATTACCCAGTGTTATCCCACACTTAACTCATTGTAACACTGGAGAGGCTAGTTAATCTCTGTGAGCCTTAATTTCCTCATAAGAAAAAGGACAGTGTAGTTCAGTTCATTCGCTCAGTCGTGTACAACTCTTTGCGACCCCATGGAGTGTAGCACACCAGGCTTCCCTGTCCATCACCAACACTCTGAGCTTACTCAAATTCCCGTCCATTGAGACAGTGATGTCATCCAACCATCTTATCCTCTGTCGTCCCCTTCTCCTCTTGCCTTCAGTCTTTATCATCATCAAGGCCTTTTCTAATGAGTCAGCTCTTCGCATTAGGTGGCGAAAGTATTAGAGCTTCTTGAGCTTCAGCTCTAGCATCAGTCCTTCCAGTGAATATTTAAGGTTGATTTCCTTTAGGATTGACTGGTTTGATCTCCTTGCAGTCCAAGGACTCTCAAGAGTCTTCTCCAGCACTGCAGTTCAAAAACATCAATTCTTTGGCGCACAGCGTTCTTTGCTTCCCTTGTGGCTCAACTGGTAAAAAATCCGCCTGCAGTGCAGGAGACCTGGGTTCAATCCCTGGGTTGGGAAGATCCCCTGGAGAAGGGAACTGCTACTCACTCCAGTATTCTGGCCTGGAGAATTCCATGGACTGTATAGTCTATGGGGTTGCAAAGAGTCGGACATGACATCGATTTTCACTTTCAGTCTTCTTATGGTCCTACTCTTACATCCATACACAACTACTGGAAAAACCATATCTTTGACTATATGGACCTTTGTCGGCAAAGTAATGTCTCTGGTTTTTAATATGCTGTCTAAGAAAAAGGAGAAGACTGGAGCAAATTGGTGTACTTCAGCTGGCAGGTGGCAGCCCAGTAGGATCATGGAATCAGTTTAGAAAGTTGTAGTAAACATTTAAAGAAAAAAGAGGGAGGAAAGGAAAGAAGGAAGAAGGAATAGGGGGGAAACTCAGTGCATTGCATGTAGTAAGTAGAAATATTGTTTCATGGAACTTTTCAGTTAGGTATATGTTTGTGTGTACTGAGTTGGTGATGTTAGATACATACCTTGTAGCAGGTCACAGTCAAATGTGTGAAAACCTCAGAATTGGATGAACACGAAAGTCTCATGAACTCCAAAGTATGCTGTTATACCAGTAGAATTCTAGACCCATGAGGCACTCAATTCTAATTAGTTTTATAAGTTATGTTTCTTGATATTTTATGTAACAAGTCAGAAATTTTGTAAATGTTGCTTCAGCCTTTTTCTAAAGTTACACATTTATTAAAATATTGATTGTTTCAATACATTTTTCTTAAAGGCCTTAGAGCAATTTATGAAAGACATTTTGCCAAAGGATTTTTAAAAGGTTTGGCTAAAGGTTGTGGTCACTAACAAATATTTGTGCCTTATGTGTAATATTGTATTAAGAAATATGAGTAATAATAAAACTATAAAATTTAGAGCTACAACAACCATAGAATAAAATAGAATATGTAAATAGGCAGTAAATTGAGTGTCAAGTCATCAGTTGCAAAGAGTCTGGTGTTGAGCAAAGTCTGGTGTTGCTCTTCTTTAGTAAGGAAGGCATCCTGACAGTGAAGCCAAAACTGCTTCAGTATTTAGACTATAGGACATTACCCCTTCTGATACTTACCACTCTCAGCTCGGTGGATTGGCACAGTGTTGTATGGAAGGTAGAGTTCAGTTTACAGCTCTCTGTAAACAGCTTTCAGTTTACAGCTCTCTGTAAACAGCTTTCTGTTTACAGCTTTCTGGTCCACAGAGAAGCAGATGTTCTTTTTATCAAACATCTGCTTAGTGATCAGGTTCAAGGCAAGGCTGTATACTTGTTTACCTGGGAAATATTTTTATGACAGAACAAATAGCTTGTGAATATTAGTTGATTGATTTTTGCTGATCACTTGCACACAATCGTAAAGACTTAGTGGCTGTGTGCAAGGACAGCAGTTTTCATCTTGAGTTGTTCTTCTGGGACTGTTACTAGTGATGGGGTTTGTCTGTTGTCTTTATGAATTTATCCTTACAGATACAAGTCTAAGATCTTTATAAATCTAATGATTAGGGAATTTTAGGGTTTCCCCGGTGGCTCAGCAGGTAAAGAATCTGCCTGCAATGTAGCAGACACAGGAGATGCGGGTTTGATCCCTGGGTCAGGAAGATCCTTTGAAGAAGGGAATGGCTATCCACTCCACTATTCTTACCTGGAGAATCCCAGGGACATAGGAGCCTGGCGGGGTACTGTCCATAGGGTCGCAAAGAGGCAGACACAACTGAAGTGACTTGGCACACATGCATGCATGCACTTCCAAAGTGACCTTGTTCAGTTTACTTGAGTTCTGCACCTCAGGTTTGTTCTTTCCTCTATGAAATGATGGTGATAACTACATAGCAGGGTTATTACATATGGAGACTGAGGTAATACATATAAGGCCTAAAAACTACTGGTGTGTAACAGTGCTAAAGGAATTCAAGCTGTAGACTTGAATAGTCCATTTACTTGCTGGAGACAGTATATCATGTTAAAGGAATTTTTAAAACCCTCTATTCTTAAATCATTTTTATTGCTTATGCCCTTAGTATTTTTTTTAATCACTTGTACCTCCATTTCATTCCTGTATATCTACTAAGTATATATATTTTTTAAAGTTGTTGCTTTGGAAGATAATGATAGTAGTAATTTCATGAATTGCAGATTGAATGGCCTATTTACAGAAATACAAAAATTAGAGCTTTTTAATTTTTTCTACCATCCCCGCTCCAGGTCAATTGTTGGAATGACTATGTATAATCAAGCCACACAGGAAATTGCAAAACCATCAGAGCTTCTAACAAGTGTAAGAGCATACATGACTGTACTCCAGTCAATAGAAAACTATGTGCAAATTGATATTACAAGAGTATTTAATAATGTTCTTCTTCAACAAACACAACATTTAGACAGTCATGGAGAACCAACCATTACAAGTCTGTACACAAATTGGTAAGAAACATATTTAGACATTTGGAATTATAAAAAGTTTCTTTGTAATGAATGACTTAAAAAAGTTTTTTTAATGGATTAATGCTTGTTTATGTTATTAGTCAACTTTAAAATTATATGCAGGAATGTATACCTTAATAAATTTTTAATTAAATTCTCCAGTTGCAAATTTACTTTTCTCCTTAGGTATTTGGAAACTTTGTTAAGGCAAGTCAGCAATGGTCATATAGCTTATTTCCCTGCAATGAAAGCATTTGTGAACTTACCTACGGAAAATGAATTAACATTTAATGCAGAGGAATATTCTGACATATCAGGTGAATAATACTCTGGCATATTTTAGAGAATGAAGAAACCTTGATTCTTTTGGGTTTTGATTCCATTATGACTATTTTCATTCAATTGTATGGATAATCAAACATTAATTTTAGACTTACCTAGGCCTTTATGTTCTTTCTTATTCTAGAAACTTTTCTTAGAGTTTTCAATTAATAATTTGCTTCTTAAAATTTTTTTTTGTCAAGGTATAAAATTAATTCCATTTCCTTTCAGAAATGAGGTCATTATCAGAGCTGCTTGGCCCATATGGTATGAAGTTCCTGAGTGAAAGCCTTATGTGGCATATTTCATCACAAGTTGCTGAACTTAAGGTAATACAGTTTTTATTGATTTGAGCTTTAAAATATTTCAAAAATGTGAACAAACAAGCCTAGACTGTTAATTATTTTAACCTGACATAAAGTTGTCCTGAAATGAAATTACATGAATTTATATGAAATTTATAAATTATACAAAATTACAGAGCTAGCAGGTTCTTTCCGTAGCATCTTCATTTGCTTCTGTTTTACACATGATCAAGCAGAAGGCCTAGAGAGGTGAGCTGACTAGCTAAAGGAGACTGGGACGCAAATGGCGTGACTTTTGGTTGTCTTCATTCTGCTGCATCGTGATGCCTTTCTTCCAATGACTGTGTTCAAGTTCCAGCCAGTCATCTGTTTAAATCTGTAGTTTGAATGTATTACTTTCCACAGATTCCAACATAAACTTTGTTAGATTTATTGTTTTATTTTTTTTCTTTTTAAAAACTAATTTATTTTGATTGGAGGATAATTGCTTTATAATATTGTGTTGGTTTCTGCCACACATCAACAGGAATCATCCATAGGTATACCTTTGTCCCCTCCCTCTTGAACTTCCCTCTCTCCTCCCACTGTTTGTTTGTTTGTTTTTATTATTATTAGGCAGTCTTTTAAATTATCTTGTGCCTTTTAAACTGGATGAAAAATGTGCTTAGCATTTTAATAAAGATGTGAAAGAGCTGAAGCAACATATTAAGTAACTCAAGAAGCCTTGTAAAAAGATCTCAGGGCTAAAGTGATTTATGCTGAATGAGTCTGTATATAACAGCTATCTGGTTTTTGAAAGAATTTAAATTTGTGCCACCAAAATTTTTGAATTTACAAACAAAATAGGAAAGACACCTTTAAAAATATGGCTTTTTCTTTGTGAAAGTTTTTTGGTGGTTACTTTTGCCTTCTGTTTTAAATTACTTAAGAATATAGTATATAGCATTAATAAGTAGCTTGCATTTCAGGTGTAGCACCTGAGAAGTCTAAATGTGGTAATCTCATTTACTGAAACTTGAGCAAATAGGTGAAGTCAATTCCTACAAGATTTATATTTTGCTAAGTGAATAGAGAGCAAGACTCAGTGTAACTAAAAGGAGAAGCAGTATTACCCAGTGGTTAAGAACTCAATTTTTCAAGTCAGGCTATCATGGATTTTGGTCCTGTCTCTTAAGAGCTTTGAGTTTGGATTGAGAATCACTTTAGGTGGTATGTTTCAGCTGCTTAGGTACTCAGCATAGTCCCTGGCATACAATAAGAACTCAGTAAGTATGTTAGTATTCATCATGTCATTATCCTCTCACTTCTTCTTTAAAAGAAAGATCTGCAATTCTTGGTTAGAAATCAGCCTTTAGTTACTTTATAATGTGGATTTTAAATGCACAGTTATTATACCTTACATAGTTTTAAATACACAAACATTGCAATTCTAGTTTTGGTGCTTTGCTTGCTTTACAAACAATATAATTCTTACTTATTAGACTAATTCCTCTGTAAATTCATGATCTCTTTTCTATCCTCCTGTTCTCTGGTAGCAAATTTGTCATCCCAGTGTACTTTCATGTGTTCCTTTCAGTATGAGATCATTGAAGAATTATGGTCCTGTTATTTAGCTTTTGCTAACTGTTGTTTGTTTCAGACACTTCTAGAACTGTTAGTGTTTTTATTGCTTCTCTGCCATTTAATGTGGCAGGTTAAGCATTATGATGTGATAATAAAATTTGAGCTATACATATCTGTGAGAGTTTAAGGCATCTGATGTCCTTAACAGTATTGTAAGGTGCCAAGAGGATCTGGCCTTCCAATTTTTCTCACATTTTTTACCCTTCCATCCCAGCTGGCCTACTTGCTGTTATGTCATCTCAAAGTACTGTTCACTGAGATACTGTCTTCGCTTGTTTTCTTGTAACATTCATGTATTTTTCAGTTATCAGAATATCCTTTCTTGACCACACTTTTAAAAATAGCAACCATTACTTTCTATTCTTTTTATCCAGCTTTATTTGTATTATTTGTGACCTTTCATGTCACGCATCTTCTGTCATTTTCATCAGAATAAAAACTTAATTATAAACTCTCTTAAAACCTTGGTGCTAAATTGATATCCAGCAGATAGAGGTGCTTGGTAAATATTTGTTTGGTTCAAAAATAAAAACAGGTAGCTTTCCTGACTTTTTACTTTATTCTAGGACTTTTCTAAACTCTTTACATGTATTTTGTTAACTCCTTTAAATCCTAAAACTGGTATTGTCCCTATGTTACACATTAGAAAAGTAAAACCAAGAAAGATTAAGTAAATTGTCCAGGCTGACATGCTTAATATATAACTAAGTAAATCTGAATCTATAAACAGTCGCCCTGACTCCAGAGCTTTCTAGTACTGTGCTCTGCTGTCTCAAAACAGGAAAGAGATGTTAGCAGTCACCTAACCTACCCTTATGATTATACAGTGGAAGTGAGAACTGGATTTAAGGGACTAGATCTGATAAATAGAGTGCCTGATGAACTATGGAATGAGGTTCGTGACATTATACAGGAGACAGGGATCAAGACCATCCCCATGGAAGAGAAATACAAAAAAGCAAAATGGCTGTCTGAGGAAGCCTTACAAATAGCTGTGAAAAGAAGAGAAACAAGAAGCAAAAAGCAAAGGAGAAAAGGAAAGATACAAGCATCTGAAAGCAGAGTTCCAAAGAATAGCAAGGAGATATAAGAAAGCCTTCCTCAGTGACCAGTGCAAAGAAATAGAGGAAAACAACAGAATGGGAGAGACTAGAGATCTCTTCAAGAAAATTAGAGATACCAAGGGAACATTTCATGGAAAGATGGGCTCAATAAAGGACAGAAATGGTATGGCCCTAACAGAAGAAGAAGATATTAAGAAGAGGTAGAAGAATACACAGTGAACTGTACAAAAAAGATCTTCAAGACCCAGATAATCATGATGGTGTGATTGCTCACCTAGAGCCAGACATGCTGGAATGTGAAGTCAAGTGGGCCTTAGGAAGCATCACTACAAACAAAGCTAGTGGGGGTGATGGAATTCCAGTTGAGCTATTCCAAATCCTGAAAGATGATGCTGTGAAAGTG
>SJYA01003781.1:0-49792 GCA_006410615.1 Neotragus moschatus | reverse complement strand
CGGCGGCCGCCGGCCGCCTCCCCCGCCGGTCCGCCCTCGTCAGCCCCCTTCGCCGGCCTCCCCCGCCCCGCCGCCCGCCTCGGGGTCTCCCCGCGGCCTTCCGCCCGGGGCGAGATGGGGGCCCTCCCTCCCTCCCGCCCGCGGCCGGGGCCCAAGTGCCGCGAAGGGCACGTCCCCGCGCACGTCCGGGGTCCCCGGGAGCCCCCCCAGCGCGGGGCGCGCGCGCCCGCGCCGAGGGGAGCCCGCGGGAGTGGCCGTCTCCGCGGTCCCCGAGGAAGGGCTCCTGGCCGCGGCCTGAATCAGCGACCTTCTCAAAGGGTCTGACATACTTTGTCGCATCTAATCCCTTGGACACAGCGTTGTGTTAATGTCACAACTGAATTTCCAGAAGAACGAATCCCAGTGTTTTCTTAGGAGAGACAATGCGGTGTCCGTCTTTCGGCAGTTGAGTATCTGGGGGCGAGGGAGAGAGAAATGGTAGGCTGTTAGAACTGAGTGCCGCGTGAATCCATAGACCATTAAGAAACAAAGACCATGAAACAGGGATTTTCCGGGGTTCACACGATGGACGCATCAATCCTGGGGCATTTCTATTAATATGCCGCCAAATTTCCAGTGTCCTGTTTTTGGTCTTTTAAATTAAATTTTTGCAAACAAAAAACCAGTTTCACCTCTTGGACCCAGTTCTCTCATTTCTACCACAAACCTGACCTTTGAATGGTTTCTCTGCTCAGTTGAAAACATGTATTGATGTTCCCGAAATGTATCTCAGTGTTTCGAAACACAGATCTCATTGACCGCTTTTGGCGTCTTTCAGTACAATATATTTTCTAATGCAGAAAATCCTAAGTGGAGTTTCAGTTGATAATGGTTGTCTGACCTGTAAAAGAGGCGTGTTTAAATCTATCGTAAAGTAATCTCTGTGTGTGTGTTAGAGTTAATTTCTGAAGGAGCAGCAGGAATCTTTTTCTGTGGCCTCTTTAATTTATGTGCCTGTCAGGTATCTACAGACTTTCTCATGGTCTGTTAATGAGTCTACTGTTACTGACCTTTACCAGGAAAGCTGTCGACACTGAGTGAGTAACAGCATAGTACTGCCCCTCTTCACTGTGGTGTTTCTTTGTCCTTTGAAATTTAGTTTGATCTCATTGGTTTTGTTTGCGTTGTGTTTTTGGAAAACATGGGTTAGTACTGAATTCTCTGGCAGAGTGGAGAGGACTTCACCTTTATCTTCTGATCTTAATTACATGGTAATTAGGAAGGAAAACAGTTTGTGACTCTTTTTTTGTTAAGTTTCAGTTCAGTCCAGTCGCTCAGTCCTGTCCGACTCTTTGTGACCCCATGAATTGCAGCACGCCAGGCCTCCCTGTCCATCNATCTTAATTACATGGTAATTAGGAAGGAAAACAGTTTGTGACTCTTTTTTTGTTAAGTTTCAGTTCAGTCCAGTCGCTCAGTCCTGTCCGACTCTTTGTGACCCCATGAATTGCAGCACGCCAGGCCTCCCTGTCCATCACCAGCTCCCGGAGCTCACTCAGACTCATGCCCATCGAGTCAGTGATGCCATCCAGCCATCTCATCCTCGGCGTCCCCTTCTCCTGCCTCCAGCTGCCCATCATTGCATTTGTTTATTTTACTTCCCATAGAAGTAGTTTAAACCCTGTAAAATTCAGTAAATGTAGTTTATCTATTTAGTCTTCATGTGAGTTAAAAACTTGATGTTTTAACATTTCCCTATTCAAATCTTCTATAATTTACTTGTTAAGGTGTTTATATGGTGGGTTTTTCCCCCTATTAACGTATAAGATTTTCCCTTTTACTAGTGGATAATTGTGTTATCATTTAAGGCTGGAATCCGGTACAAAGAGTCTGAGATTAAAAATTGCTTTTGTTACTCATCCAGGTTTCTTTTGTGTTTTAAACCATTTTGGTTGTGTTGGCTGATCAGAGCCTGTGCTTGGGTGGTTTGCAGGGTGAGATCGGCCTGCTCCCCTGGGATCTGGGTTACGAGAAGGGGATGTCAGATGTTCCTCTTGGTGCTTCCTTGCTTTCACCAAGAGCTGACTGCCGTGCCTTGTAGTTCTCTGTCCTGTTTACCCTTTCCACTCATCCCACGTCCAGGATTCCTTTTGCAGAAGAAAACTGAATGAAATTCCCTTGGGGCCTGCCTGACTCCTCAGCACCAGCCCCTGCCGGGAGAGCCGGCGGCCGGCAGGGTCGGTGCCTCTCGGAGCCTGGGCCCTGTGCAGCACTGCCTTGCCAGAGTGTGCCTTCTCTTCATACTTCACTCCCTAGCCCTCACCTCCCTGTTTTAAAATTTTAAGACTCTACCTAGTGAGAATGAAATCTTTGTGAATCAGTTGCCTGGTGAGTTTGTCAGTGGAAGGCCGGCCTGGCGTTTGCTCTTTGTGAGTTGTTTTCTCGAGCTTCTGTGTCTTCTCTGCAGTGGACCATGGCCTCCGGCACCGCCGCCAGCGAGGAGGAGCGCAGCCTCCGGGAATGCGAGCTCTACGTCCAGAAGCACAACATCCAGGCGCTGCTCAAGGACTCCATTGTGCAGCTGTGCACCGCGCGGCCCGAGAGGCCCATGGCCTTCCTCAGGGAGTACTTTGAGAAGCTGGAGAAGGTAAAAATACATGGGGGAGCGCGAGAGCTGACCCTTACGGTGGTTAAATGCAAGGCGGCAGAGTGTCGCTGAGCTCTGTCTTTGGGAAGAAAAGGAATTCTGACCAAATAATTATTTATAATCGTATTCATCATCATCTAAAATAGAATTTCAGGGAAGAAATGCAGTTGGGTTTGCAGTAACTTGTAACTTTGTAATCAGTAGGATTCATCAAAACCACTCAATGCTCAGTGTACTTGGCTAGCAGGTTTTCCAGCCATAGTTCCTTGTAACTACTTTAATTAATATGTAAAGTGGGCCAAATAAAATAACTGAGTTGGTTCAGTTGATTGGAAGTAGTATAGCAGAAAGTATCGCAAGATTATAAGTCGGTTATACTCCAGTAAAAATTAAAAAATAAAAATAGTACATCAGGGGCGTGAATTGAGAACTTCTGCAGTACTGGAAAGCATTTAATGCTGTTTTCTTCAGCAAAACAACTTGTAGGCTTTATCCTACCTTTGAAATCACTGTACTGGAGCATACACGTCTGGCTTGTGACTAGTACGTTAGAAACTCCGAGTTGTCCAAGCGTGTCTTACTGTGGGATATGTCCCAACATAAATCGACTGTGGAGCAGATTGGTGGCCATCAGAATTTCACTCTATTCACCGTTCTGGTCAGGATTTGTTTTCTCTTGAGAAAAGAGAGATTCGGTTCTCACTCCTTGCTGCTCACCCTCATTGTGTGAGTGTCAGTGGGGCCTGCGCTTGGGGTGTGCGCTTCTCTCAGCAACGTGGCCATTCTTCATGAAGAATGAAGTTTTTGGGGGACTTTAGTTCAGTCCCCCAAAAAATGATGAATGAGAAAGTTTGGGTTGTTAGAAGTCTTGAGTAGTTTGTTTGATTTGCTCCTGAAATTTCGGCAGGATAAAGTTAAACAGATTTTCTTAACACATACTGAAGTTATGGCATGGTTCATAATGACAGTGTACCACTTGGGAGGCATTTTCTTGGGTGTACGATTGTTAATTATCTAGTTGTATTGCAGAAACTTTTATACTGCATCCCACTGGTTTGGACAACTTCTCAGTCAGCATAATTTATTAGTAAAAGAATCTGTTTTACTAATGTTCAAAAAATGTTGGGGTGGCTCAGTGATTGGACCCTTTTTCCCGTTTTCTTGGAAAGCTGTTGAAACTGGTGTCTAGTACCATGATTAGAATAATTAAAAACTACAGGAAAATCTAACCAGTCCCAGTGAAGGTAGCCTTGGAGTTTTGGAATTGTGGTAGAAAGTCTGATTTTTCTCTTAAGCAGTTTCTGGTAGTGGAGCACTGTAGCGCCAGGCTGCCGTGGGCCTTCCCTCCCTGTTTGGAAGTGAAGTGCGTTCCTGGAGGTCTGGTTCTGAAGTCGGTCACCGGTCACCACCGTAAGGTGATCCCTCTTTTCTCTGCACATCAGTAGCAGCCACCCGCTGAGCGGACGAGGTGGGTGAGGCCTGAAGTGTGCATCTTTTTATAGGGAGTGTGGAGTGCCGCTCGTCTCAGGGCTGCACGTGGATGGCCCCGCTGGAGCATTGACTGCAGGGAAAGCAGGAGAGGACCCTGGAAGCCGTTGCTGCGCATGTGGGGTTTTTAGATGTGATGTGTGTCGGCCTCTCTGCCCCTGAATAGGAGTCACAGCTTACCACTGCTGTGTAATTCGTGGATTTTTCTTCACTTGCATCCATTCCTTTAGCCAAGGTTGACTAAAGATACCGGATGTTGGAGAAACTCAGGTTTCAGCTGAGGAACAGGTCATTTTTCTGTCCGTTAGATGTTGAGGTGTATGTCTGAGAATACGGGCGCACTCCTGTCTCCTCTTTGCCGTGCTAACCAGGGCTCATGTTTCTGGTTCCCTTACCGCTCAGTATGAAATGCCCCAGAAGCCTGTCAGCTGGTCCGTTGACAGTGTCTGCATCTCACTTCAGGCTGCTGTTTGTGATCTGAGTCCTCTCCTCGGTGTGTGTTGTGTGACCCTTGCCAGCCAGTGGCTGAGAGGCGCTCTGATGGCTCTGTCAGTGGAGTGCCTCCCGTGTGCCGGGTTCCGTGTGAGCCCTTGACCTTGTGTAAATGCTTATTATTTCAAACGTCTGAGGTTGGTGACTGTCACCGTTTTAGAGAGGAAGCAGGAGAGCTGAGAGAGGGGTCAGGGAGCCTGGCCATGGCCACACAGGGCCCAGCTTTTGCTGCAGCACCGCGTGCCCCCGCATCGCAGGGTTCGCTCCAGATGCCCTGATACTTGGTCATGCGCAGCGCTCTCTGCTCAGCCTGTCTTGTCCTGGCTGCGTGTGTCTTGTTCTGGGGTTCAGTGGAAGGAGCAGCCATGTAAAGGCATGCTGTTCTCAAGGCAGAGCGTGCCAAAGGCTCCAGGGGCCAGAGTACAGTCTTACAGGAGTCAGTGAGCTGGGGAGTCAGTGGGCTGGGACGTTGGCTTCACCCTCTGGGAAGGATGGATGTCAGGGCAGGGAGGATGGTGGAAACACGCTGAGTGAGCCGCGGGCGCAGAATCAGAACTTAATGAGGTAGAATGCACCGACAGTGAATGGGCTGGGAGGGCTTCTTCCGAGGAGTGAGGACCCTGAGAATGGAAGCAGCGGGAAAAGGGCATGGAGACGCCACGGCGGGGGAGGGGGGAGGGGTGGGCGACCTCGGCCTCGCTGAGTCATCGGGGTCAGGACCCAGCCGGGCGCTGCTGGGGCTGGGGACCCAGGGAGCACTGGTGCCGCCGCAGTGCTCTTGGCGCTTCAGAGTCGTCTAAGACAATACACAGTCAGTTAGACGGACGGCACTTCAGTCGGAGGTTCCTTGTGAGACTTTTCATGAATTTCTCCTGAAATATCAGTGACCGGTCTTGGGGGTAGAGCCTGGGTTTCCATTTTTGCTCTTGAACGTTAAACTTTGGGGAGACTTGAGTTTTGCAGTTCTCTGTTAATATGGAATGAGAAAACCTTACCTGTTACTGTAATGACCAGAATGACAATGAAGTGGGTTTTCTTTGAAAAATTTTAAAAAATTTGGTTAGATATTTGCCCGTGGATCAGCATGACCATGAAAAGTCTTTTTCCTATGCTGTTGTCTTCCTGGAGTGCCGCCCGAGTTCCATCATATACGGGCGTTTACAGACTCGTGTCCAGTGTGTGCATGGTCTCCCATTGTAGGACCTGCATTAATTATGGGTGTTACGTAAGCACCACATTGATGACTAGTTTGGTGGTTTCCGGTATTTTGCTGTTAAAAGGTTTGGTATAGTGAATAACTCTGTGTGTCTGTAGTTTCACATACATCCATGTTTAAAATAAATGCTTAGCAGTAGACACACTTTATTATTGATGAACAGGTAAGTGCATTTGTGACTATGCAAATAGATTCATGTTAGTTTTGTTATAGGCCTTTGTTGCGTGCTTTTAATTGAAAAATCTAAATGAGAAAAAGAAAGCTGGTTCCTCCCTCCAAAAATAAAAAACCATCGGGCACAAGTCTGCTGGTAGAAGTGAGCACTGCGCTTGGCTTGGTGGTGCTGGTTCCTGCTGGCTCTTGCCTCGGTGGTGCTGGTTCCTGATGGCTCTTGCCTCGGTGGTGCTGGTTCCCGATGGCTCTTGCTGCTCTTGAGTGTTCTTTGATTTGTCTTGATGCCAGATGCAGACTGAGTGCCAGGAGGGAGAAGAAGCCGCCACCTCCTTAAATTCTTTTTTATCAGAATTTTTCAGAAATGATCAGTAAATGCTGTCATCTAGAATTTCAAGGCTGATTTAGGAAGAGAACGGAGCGTGAGTCATGAACGAGGAGGTGGTACTCGCCGTTCTCCGCTTGGTTCATTCGGGTTTGGCGTCAGCCGTGGCTCACCCTCTGCTGCAGACCTGAGGGGGGTTTCTTTTTAAGGCCCTAGATCTGAAAAGTAAGATTGTTAAGCAGTAGATCTTGGTCTCGTTTGGATTGGTTTAACCAGTTGTTAAAAACAGGTAAACCGAGTGTTAGCCCTGCCCATAGACAAAGCTTCCGGCTCACTCAGGGTCGGTGTTGCCATGTCTGATCGTAGTTGGAGCCCAGGTTCCCATCACGTTCCGTTATTTGTTGAATACGAAGACTGCGGGCTCAGCACTCTCTCCAGCTGTTTCCGTGTTCGCCTTGCCTAGTGTAGATGTGGCGTGGCAGGTCCACAGGCCTCGGGTTGAGTCAGTGGAGTAACCCGGTAGTCTAGACGTCCTTGCGTCACTTGCTGCGCCTGGGTGCCATTCCTAGACGGCATGCGTGGGCAAGGCAGGGATCTCACACTCACCTCCCAGGCTTCTGTTTTGCCGCTGAGTGCATTACAGGTCGCCGTGGCTTTGCTGCCACGGTGCGTGCGTAGCTCTTCGGTGCGTGCCGCGTGCTCTTGTGCCAGTGGCTGTTTGTTAGTATCGCGTCTGTCACCATCTGAGGAACAGTATAACCTTTCAGAGTATTTCTCTTCAAATTCGACTCTCCGTTTTCTCCTGTTCATGATTGGCCTTTGCCCCTTAACTTTCACGTTGATAAGGAGAGGTTTGCAGTGACGGAGGAGGGCTGTCGTGAGAATAGGAGAGCGCTGGTAAAGAGCACCCGAGCAGGTCTCATTTTATAAACTTGCAATTTTTCAGGAGGAGGCAAAGCAGATCCAGAACCTGCAGAAAGCAGGCAGCCGCGCAGACTCTCGGGAGGATGAAATCTCCCCGCCACCCCCTAACCCCGTGGTGAAGGGCCGGCGGCGACGCGGGGCCATCAGCGCGGAGGTCTACACCGAGGAGGATGCCGCGTCCTATGTTCGGAAGGTACCCGCACACGGGACTGTCTCCTCTGACGACTGTGCTCTGTCCCCCGTGGTAAACACAGACGGGGTGGGCCGTACTCCAGCCCGCACTGTTCCTGGGTCCTGGGGAGCAGGTTTCTGCAGTAACGGCCATCAGAGGAAGTACCTGTAGTGACTATAAAACAGTGAGTGCTTGAGCCTGGGGGCGTTCCTTTTCCGTGGTGGTGGTCTGCAGTGGAGGACCAGCAGTCCTCCTTGTCTTGAATCGTGCTGTCGGTTTCTGACGTCTTCCCGTCCGTGTGGCTCTGACCTTTGCTCTGTCAGCGTCCCTCGTCCCCACTGGCTCGCTCTCAGAGCCAGTCTGCCGTGTCCAGCCATGCGATCAGCCTGAAGGGGGAGATAATTGGGCCGACAAGAGGCTGTGAGCTAAAAGTGCACGGTCATACTTGAGATGGCCAGTTCTCATAAAGCGCTCAGGTGTGCTCAGTAACGACTTCGGGTGAGGTGATTTCGCTTTGTTTCTTTGGTTGTTGACTAGGAACCAAATACCAGCCTTTCAGTTCAGGCCTAGTTGTAGACAAAGGGGGTTAATTAGTAATTGTTCACTCAAAGTCAGTATCTGTGGGTCAGAGATAGTGTGAGAGTGTTGTGTTGGAAACACTTAGCTCGAAGCCGCCTCGCCTAAAGGCCTGAGGCGGCTTGGCACCTAGTTGAAGCGTCAGTTGCAGCCCTGAAGCTGTTTTGGTTTGTGGAGCCTATGGAATGGTCATGGGACTTTCTGCTCCTTCCTAGGTCATACCGAAAGATTATAAGACAATGGCTGCCTTAGCTAAAGCCATTGAAAAGAACGTGCTGTTTTCACATCTTGATGATAACGAGAGAAGGTAGGTGATGTTCTGTTTCCGGTACAGTTGGGATCCCAGACTAGCGGCCTCACTGTTGCACGTTTTAAAGGGTCTTCGTAATTGTTCACCTCGTGCCACTCCAGGCTGAAAATCTGGAAGCGCTAAGATTAACCAACAGACTAAGGTCTGTTAGGTTCAGGGTTAATGTTTGTGACACGAAGCCTTGTCTCTCTGCAGTGACATTTTTGACGCCATGTTCCCAGTTTCCTTTATCGCCGGAGAGACTGTCATTCAGCAGGGTAAGGGTGGCTGCTTTTATGGCAAGTGCTAGTGTTAAAGTTGTGAAGTTTTTTTTCCCCTTTAAGCCTACCATCTTCCTTTTGGTACACTGTTGGATTTTCTTATTTCTTTAATTAAAATCTTCCCAGCTGAAAGTAAAAGGCACACTTTGCCTAAGGGACTAATATTTCCCTAATGTCAGTATGGTTTTGTTTATAGCAACTGTTAAAGAAAATCATGTGTTTTTTACTTTGTAAGGAATTCCAGAGCCACATGTATTTTATATGTCCTTCATATGGGTCATTAACCAGTCAGAGGAAAGTGAAGCAGGGAGCAGGCCGTGCTCAGATTCTTCATCATCTGGCCCGCCTGTGCCAGAGGCTCTGTCCCTCCTGCTGGCCCTCACTTTGCCCACACGCACCGACACAGCGCTCAGCCTCTGGGTGTTCCTCCTGTTTCCTTTCCTATTTACTCTCAACATCTTCACGGGGTTTCATAATCCACGTGTTTGCTTTAGTGACAAGGTGATGTGTTGTCACTGTTGAATCTTGTTTGTTGTTTTAGATGAGACAGCGGTTAACACGTCTGTGCATATAAGTGGCTTGCTTAGCGTATTTTTCAGGGGCGTCTTCACCATGAGGTGACTGATGACCCGGTCAGCTTTATGACTTGTAAAATGTATTGCTGGACTTTTTGGTTTGGTTTGTTCTTTCTCAATTTATAATTTGCTTCTGACTTTTTTACTCTCCTCACTTTTAGGTGATGAAGGGGATAACTTCTACGTGATTGACCAAGGAGAAACGGACGTAAGATTTAATAATAGCAAAAATATGTCGAGACTCTTAAAAGTCAGCTTGTTACTCTCTGCTGCTGAGGGTCTGAAGGGCCATTGCACCCTTGATGTTAGACTCTGTTTGCCAGATGTTTCACTGACACCAAGAAAGGCCGTTTTTGCTGACACATAAGCTTTCTAAAGGTAGTTTCTTTGGCTGAATGTACAGTTTGGAACTTTCGCTGGGTTAGCAGTTCAGGCATGTGTGCCCGTTTTGCAGGGTGAGGTCTGGGAGCCTCGGCAGGGCATCAGCCGGGAGACTTGGTACAGCCTCTGTCCTGTATCTCTTGTCCCTCCCATAAGAGTATTAGAAAACTCAGCGGCCTAGCAAGTGAAATGACAACCCGCACAGGGCCTGGCACAGGGCCCTGTAAATGCGCCTGTTCAGTGGCTGCGTTGTGTCTGACTCTGCGGCCCGTGGGCTGCAGCGCGCCAGCCCCTCCTGGCCTCACCGTCCTGGCGGCTGCCCGTGGTCATGCCCGTTGTGTCGGTGAGGCCGTCTGGCCGTCTGCTGCCCCTCCTGCTCTCCCTCGTAAGCGCGTAAGGAGCTCTGTCAGTGCCTAGGCCACTGCTCGGCTCTCACCGTCCGTGCTGAGGGCCTTTTTCCTCCCAGATGATTAGACCAGCTGTGTGATAGACACTCCGGACATGTCTGACTTGTCACAGGTCAGGTGTTTTGCCCTGTTGTGGTCCGGAAAGGTAACATTTTATTTTCTACAACAGAGTTCAGGATTCTGACCTTCTAAAAGAGCGTGCGGGTGTTTAATCTGTATATATTTGTGTATGTAGAGATAACCAGTGCTTTTGTATTTCAGGTCTATGTCAACAATGAATGGGCAACCAGTGTTGGGGAAGGAGGGAGCTTCGGGGAGCTTGCTCTGATTTACGGGACTCCTCGAGCGGCCACTGTCAAGGCCAAGACGAACGTGAAGCTGTGGGGCATTGACCGGGACAGCTACAGAAGGATCCTCATGGTGAGACCCGTGCGAGTGGGTGCAGCCCCCCATCCAGGCTGTGACTCGGGTCCAGCAGGACCACCGTGGGAAGATGGGAATACTTGTGACGATTGAATGCTTGACCTTAGCGTTACCCGTTACACCGTTGGCGACGGAAATCTTCTAGAACAGAACTTTGGCTGAAACGATACGGGAGACAGACACTGGGTGTGTGTACAGTGGTCAGCTGGCGTTTGGCACTGCCTCCGTCGGTCAGCGCATCTTCCTTTAGCTGGTCTTCGCGCAGACGGACGGCTTGCTGGATGCTGCTCTGAGGTTTCTGTGATAGGAGTTGGAGTCCTCCTTTCTGTGGAGGATTGGGGTTGTGGAGAAGGACCCGAAGCTGGAAGTATACTCAGCTTTACTTGGGGTTTTTTTTTTTGCAGAACTACTTATTTGCTTTTTTGACGTTTCAGTTTTTGATTAATTTTTTGGCCATATACTTGGTGTTCCTTTTAGGAGCAAGTTACTGAGAGCTTTTTATCGAACACAGACCTTAGTGTCTTCAACAGGAGAAAACAAGCAAGCTCTGAGTAACTGTTATCAGTTTTCCTGAAACATTTCTTCCTCCACAGAGTTATGTGATTTACACATTTTAGAGAAATGACTTTCTTTTCTTCGTTTACAGGGAAGCACGCTGAGAAAGCGGAAGATGTATGAGGAGTTTCTCAGTAAAGTGTCTATCTTAGGTAAGTTGGAAGGTTGCGTGGAGAATCGCTGAACTGAAGTGTTGCTAATGCTTAAGGAAGTAGATTCTGTTTCCTAAAGATCGCTTGAGTTGTCACGTTTTCATAGTCATAAAAGATGCGGGAATGTGAAACTGAAGTTTGGCCAAGAGGTAATTTCAACTTGGGTCTAATTTGCTAGTGGATTGGCTGACCTCTTAGAAAGAAGTGCTACTGACTCTTCCTGGAAGGATGGGAAGGCTGGAGCTGTCCTCCAGACGGTGGGTGGCTGGTGTTCCCCGGGACTGGGTCTCCATTGCTCTGTCCGTGAGTTTTTTCAGTTCAGGGAAGTGAGTGTGGCTGAGAATGTATTTCTGCTGTGGAAAGGTTTGGTGCCACTTGCTGGCTTTCTCTGAGAAAATGCCCGAAGTTGAGGAAACGCAGAGCAGCGTGATTGGAGGTGCTGCTGTGGGGTCTGTGGCGCGGACTCGGAGACGTTGCCACAAGCTGCTCTTGGCGGAGGGGGTCGTGCATTCATGTGGTCGCACAGTCTTGAGTCGTTGCTTTTCACAGTGACTCGACTTTGTGCCCTTACTTTTCCCTTCTCGGAAATGATTACTTGTAGTGTCTTGAGTATCAGTTTGGCCTTTGGGAACATAGGTTGTTTTTTAGTTATTCTTGTTGGTTTTGTGAGTAAATCTGAGTTATTTCTCTGCATTTCTGGAACAGATTTTCTTTGGGTCCTGTAATTGTAGGTGTGAGCTGCATTGATGGCAATCTTTGGCCATACTTAGTGATCCCATTCTTTTCATCCCTTTCCCACTGGGTGAGTTGGGGTAGATTAGCTCGGCTCCTGGGCCCTGAATTTAGGAGGGCGCGGGCCACCTGCAAGTGACGGGGTGTTGCTGAGAGAGGGGTAGTTGAACACAGGTGCCAAGTTGAATCTGAGCCACACTGGAGTGTTTTGAAATACTTTTTATACTTTTTGTTTTGAAATTTTTAGCAATACCAAATGACATAGAGAAACTCTTTTGATATATGCCTTTTAGAATCTCTGGACAAGTGGGAGCGTCTCACGGTAGCCGATGCGTTGGAACCAGTCCAGTTTGAAGACGGGCAGAAGATTGTGGTACAGGGGGAGCCGGGTGATGAGTTCTTCATTATTCTAGAGGTAAAGACGGGCAGCCCCGGAGGGAGGGGGCGCTGGTTCTCAGTTGCAGCTTCTGTTCTAGGGTCACCTGACGGTTTTGGTTAAAGGTTATCATTCCCTCTGAAATGCTGATGTTTGTTTTTCTGCTAGGCCACCACATTTTAATGAGTTTAAGTCAGAATTGGGGTAGGTATTAGCCAGATTCTGATCTACTTAAATTAATCCTGCTTATACAGGCCAAATAGAACTCTGCCATTCAACGTGCAGACTGTGGGGTGATGGACATTTTTGTTAAAACATGCTTTGGGGCTGTTTGGCAATAAAGGGCCCAGCTCAGGTCTTTAAATTCTCTATTTCCCTGTGTTTCATGTGCTCATGACTGGACACGGAGACCCACACAGCAGGTGTGCTGTTGAGTGTGGTCAGGAGAGGCTGCTTGTGTCTCTCCAGCCAGGGATTGAGGACGTCTTGGTGAGCAGGGCCAGGCAGGAACGTGTCCAGGCCCTTCTGAGCCTCGACGTTTCTATCACAGACAGAACTCTTGTCACAGTGAGGCACAGGCAGGGACAGCACCTGGAGGAGCTGGGGTGTCGCTCTCGTACAGCTGAGTCCATGAAGAGGCAATGCGCCTGGGTCTGGCCCTCCTCCCGCAGTTTCTCGCCTCAGTCCAAACCCTGGCGGTCCCTTGGCTTGATGTGAAGCGCCCCAAGCAGGAACTCCAGGGATGGAGGTCAAGCCTGTGCTGACTCTCCAGTCCTCCTCATCACATGAACACAAGATTTGAAATAGCTGCTGAACTCTGTTTTTCTTTGCAGAGCCCTGACGTTGCACAGGGCCTTGAGCGTGTCCCAGGAGTGGGCCGTGTTAACGTGTGTTGCTCTTGGTCCCTTCGCAGGGCTCGGCCGCTGTGCTGCAGCGGCGCTCAGAGAACGAAGAGTTTGTGGAAGTGGGGAGGCTGGGGCCTTCGGACTACTTTGGTAAGTGGTGCCGCGGGGTGGCGCCCCTCCTCAGCCAGCGCCGTGGTCCTTCCTGCCCTGTCTCCCTTCTCCTGCGTTTCCGCTTTTACTTCAGTTGCTTGGCTCTCAGAGAGTTTGACCTTGGCTCAGTTAATAATTACATCACTGTCTCGCGTCTGTCGTTTGGTTGTTTTTCTGAAGTGCGGATGTTGTATGGCCTGGGCGGGTGTCTCTCTGCTCTCAGGGCACCTCTCGGAAGGCGTTCCGGGAGTGTGCCCGCTCAGCTCCCTCTCCCCTCCAGGCGAGATCGCTCTGCTGATGAACCGGCCCCGGGCGGCCACCGTGGTGGCCCGCGGCCCGCTGAAGTGCGTCAAGCTGGACCGGCCGCGGTTTGAGCGCGTCCTCGGCCCGTGCTCCGACATCCTCAAGCGCAACATCCAGCAGTACAACAGCTTCGTGTCCCTGTCTGTGTGAGGCCCGCCCCGCGCCCCCCGCCCCGGCCCCGCGCAGCGCCCGCGGCCACCGGCACCGCAGCTTCTTGTCAGCTTCTGTCCAAGTTGCTTCTGTGGCACCGTTTTTATTTTGGAGCATTACTGAGTGCTCACACAGTTAAATAAATAGAAGGGTTCTCTGGAGACTTTGCTGTCCCCGCCTCTCTGTGCAGCGTTGGTGTTCACCCCCCAGCCGCCCCCGCCCCCGGCCCCAGCCTGCTCACTGTCTGCCGAGGGCTGACCCCGCTCCACCGAGGGACGTGGGGGCTGAGGCAGCAGTGCGAGCTTCCCTTGGAGTGACGCACGCCTCCTGCCACCGTAAGCGTTCTGTAGATGCGGCCGTGTGCGCTGTCTGTCTCTATGGANCTGCAAGTGACGGGGTGTTGCTGAGAGAGGGGTAGTTGAACACAGGTGCCAAGTTGAATCTGAGCCACACTGGAGTGTTTTGAAATACTTTTTATACTTTTTGTTTTGAAATTTTTAGCAATACCAAATGACATAGAGAAACTCTTTTGATATATGCCTTTTAGAATCTCTGGACAAGTGGGAGCGTCTCACGGTAGCCGATGCGTTGGAACCAGTCCAGTTTGAAGACGGGCAGAAGATTGTGGTACAGGGGGAGCCGGGTGATGAGTTCTTCATTATTCTAGAGGTAAAGACGGGCAGCCCCGGAGGGAGGGGGCGCTGGTTCTCAGTTGCAGCTTCTGTTCTAGGGTCACCTGACGGTTTTGGTTAAAGGTTATCATTCCCTCTGAAATGCTGATGTTTGTTTTTCTGCTAGGCCACCACATTTTAATGAGTTTAAGTCAGAATTGGGGTAGGTATTAGCCAGATTCTGATCTACTTAAATTAATCCTGCTTATACAGGCCAAATAGAACTCTGCCATTCAACGTGCAGACTGTGGGGTGATGGACATTTTTGTTAAAACATGCTTTGGGGCTGTTTGGCAATAAAGGGCCCAGCTCAGGTCTTTAAATTCTCTATTTCCCTGTGTTTCATGTGCTCATGACTGGACACGGAGACCCACACAGCAGGTGTGCTGTTGAGTGTGGTCAGGAGAGGCTGCTTGTGTCTCTCCAGCCAGGGATTGAGGACGTCTTGGTGAGCAGGGCCAGGCAGGAACGTGTCCAGGCCCTTCTGAGCCTCGACGTTTCTATCACAGACAGAACTCTTGTCACAGTGAGGCACAGGCAGGGACAGCACCTGGAGGAGCTGGGGTGTCGCTCTCGTACAGCTGAGTCCATGAAGAGGCAATGCGCCTGGGTCTGGCCCTCCTCCCGCAGTTTCTCGCCTCAGTCCAAACCCTGGCGGTCCCTTGGCTTGATGTGAAGCGCCCCAAGCAGGAACTCCAGGGATGGAGGTCAAGCCTGTGCTGACTCTCCAGTCCTCCTCATCACATGAACACAAGATTTGAAATAGCTGCTGAACTCTGTTTTTCTTTGCAGAGCCCTGACGTTGCACAGGGCCTTGAGCGTGTCCCAGGAGTGGGCCGTGTTAACGTGTGTTGCTCTTGGTCCCTTCGCAGGGCTCGGCCGCTGTGCTGCAGCGGCGCTCAGAGAACGAAGAGTTTGTGGAAGTGGGGAGGCTGGGGCCTTCGGACTACTTTGGTAAGTGGTGCCGCGGGGTGGCGCCCCTCCTCAGCCAGCGCCGTGGTCCTTCCTGCCCTGTCTCCCTTCTCCTGCGTTTCCGCTTTTACTTCAGTTGCTTGGCTCTCAGAGAGTTTGACC
Organism: Neotragus moschatus; assembly: GCA_006410615.1. Classification (NCBI taxonomy): domain Eukaryota; kingdom Metazoa; phylum Chordata; class Mammalia; order Artiodactyla; family Bovidae; genus Neotragus; species Neotragus moschatus. The sequence goes on along the minus strand of SJYA01003781.1, from coordinate 34,438 downwards.
TTGGCTCAGTTAATAATTACATCACTGTCTCGCGTCTGTCGTTTGGTTGTTTTTCTGAAGTGCGGATGTTGTATGGCCTGGGCGGGTGTCTCTCTGCTCTCAGGGCACCTCTCGGAAGGCGTTCCGGGAGTGTGCCCGCTCAGCTCCCTCTCCCCTCCAGGCGAGATCGCTCTGCTGATGAACCGGCCCCGGGCGGCCACCGTGGTGGCCCGCGGCCCGCTGAAGTGCGTCAAGCTGGACCGGCCGCGGTTTGAGCGCGTCCTCGGCCCGTGCTCCGACATCCTCAAGCGCAACATCCAGCAGTACAACAGCTTCGTGTCCCTGTCTGTGTGAGGCCCGCCCCGCGCCCCCCGCCCCGGCCCCGCGCAGCGCCCGCGGCCACCGGCACCGCAGCTTCTTGTCAGCTTCTGTCCAAGTTGCTTCTGTGGCACCGTTTTTATTTTGGAGCATTACTGAGTGCTCACACAGTTAAATAAATAGAAGGGTTCTCTGGAGACTTTGCTGTCCCCGCCTCTCTGTGCAGCGTTGGTGTTCACCCCCCAGCCGCCCCCGCCCCCGGCCCCAGCCTGCTCACTGTCTGCCGAGGGCTGACCCCGCTCCACCGAGGGACGTGGGGGCTGAGGCAGCAGTGCGAGCTTCCCTTGGAGTGACGCACGCCTCCTGCCACCGTAAGCGTTCTGTAGATGCGGCCGTGTGCGCTGTCTGTCTCTATGGAGTAAATGCTTTCTCGTGAAGCTCTGAGGATTAGGAAGAACAGGCATAGGAGAGTCTTCACGCAGTAGGACACCTGCCTGTAGTTAGCGTAGCCTAAGGTGGAGATGCCCCTGTTGCTGTGACGTGACCAGTCCTTTTTCTTTTTTAATAAGAGTTTGAACGTGTGAAGCTGAGGGCCTGGGTCTGTTTATCTCTGGTGGTTAAGGTTCCTCCTCAGCTCTGCACCATGTTGAGCTGTGGCTCTGTCCCTGCTTTCTGCATTTCACACCGAATCATGGGCCACAAATGCCAGTTCTGAGTTAACGACGTCTGCCTCAGCTCACAGATCTCATTAGACTTTCCTCTTTCCAGCTAGTGCCAAATACTCATCAGCAGATGCTGAGCTGATGTGAGAATTCGAGGTCTGCATTCTTGGTGGTTAACTCAGAGCTGCTGGTTAGTGTACATCCTTCAGGTGACTCCAGGATGGGAATCTCTTACGCTCTGCAAGCCCTGACTCCAGGAAAGACACACCCCATGTCGATGTGACAGAGAAAGGAAGAGGGGTTGCTGAAGGGGCGATGGGCAGACCACTCAGTGTCGGGACCCTGCCCCGAGCTCCCTGGGGCAGGGGACCGGGCGGATGCGCTTTACTTGCTTCAGCACCACCCCCACCCCTCGCCCCGCTTTAAATCAGCCAGACTCTGTGGGGCTTGGGGGCGGTAGGATGAGTCTCTGTTGCACGTCCATGAGAGAGGCCATCCTGCTAAGAAGTTCCGCTTCCCTCTCCACTGTTTCATTCCCTGGGAGACTTCTTTGTGTAAACTTGTTTTGAGTCTTAACTGTATCTCAGTATTTTCCGCCTTATCGGCCTTGTGTCGCCACCCTGCTCCCTGTGCACCGATGACAGCCCCGTTGTTCATCCACTGCTTTTCAGTAGCATCTCACAGCTCCGCAGTGTGGACACTCGTGTTTGCACCTGTAGGGGTGTATCTGGGAGTGACTGCAGGCGTTTCTTTCTGCATCTGTATGCGACTGGCTCCAGTTATTAATCCCTTCTTGCCCTTTCCTGGGTCACTTAATTGGTCACGGTACATGTTTTTCACAGATTGGAAGAGTTTTCAGGTTGTTACTAGTTTGGAGTATAAATCTGGGAAACATTTTATTTACATTTTAGTGTGGAATAGAAAGCCACCTTATTACAAATTTTTTATTTTTAAAAATTGTACTAAATGAGGATTTTTGATCTGTATTTTGTGTTTAGCTGCCTTTTTCTATTTAAAAGATTAAAAANGGGAAACATTTTATTTACATTTTAGTGTGGAATAGAAAGCCACCTTATTACAAATTTTTTATTTTTAAAAATTGTACTAAATGAGGATTTTTGATCTGTATTTTGTGTTTAGCTGCCTTTTTCTATTTAAAAGATTAAAAATTGTTGGTTAGCTTAAAGCCTAATTTGATCTTTGTTTAAACGCCAGAACTGTACTTTAGAATGTCATACGTTTGCAGTTTCCTATGTGTATATGATCATGGTCATGTATGTTCAGATACCCACAATGCTTCCTAAATGAATTTTGCTCTTAAGTCATTTGGCTTTGATGTTAACCCTTTTTTGTAGTTTTTATTCTAAGAAAGTTGAAGTCTGAACTTGAAAATGACCACGTTTTAAGCTTTAACTTTGTGCAGCCTGGGTGTGTATGGGGAGTCATAGTGGCGTCATGTGCCTCAGTGGGCATCCTGAGCCTTAGCAGTCATTTCTGGGCTTGGTAAGAGAGTTTATGGGGTCTCCTGCTCTAGACAGTATGGACCGCTGAAGGGCCATTTTGTATTGTTCCCGGGTTACGAGTCCGATTATACTGTGTGTGCTGATATACTCTCTTCTCTGTGTTATAGATTGTCTCAACAGCAGGTCAAGTAATAAAAACATAAATAATTTAAGTCTTTAACGAATCAGTCTTTCTTCCCTTTCTCCTCTCCTTCTCTTCTCCATCCCTACTCCCCAGGAGCCCCAATCCAGATGCGGTGCGCAAGGCTGAAAATCACTGTGAATTGGGGGCTGAGGGGGGTCACCGGAAGAATCTGCTTGTTTTCAGTGTTTTCCAGTTCAGTTTGTCCGTGAATCTGAAATGCTTACTTTCAGGGTAGCTGAGATGTGCCGGGCCTGCTTACTAAATGACGGAAGGAAAAGAGGAAGTCAGAGGATTCCTTCCTGTTAAGGGTGGACTGGTTCTCTGGCCTTGAAGCTTTCCCAGACTGAATGGCAAATACTCCTAGGTCAGCGTGCTCTTGGTTTAAGTTTAATAAGTGCGTTCATGTGTTTAGGTGTGTGTCTGTGTTTTGCACACATACAAAGTCGTTTATCATATTTATTCCTCAGATTTCTGAGGCGTGGGATGCTTAACTGAGTCTGAGAATGGTGGGCGTCGTCTCCCTGTACCCTCCTGAAACTGTGTGCTGCGTCGTAGCACGAGCGGTTTGTCCAGGTGCAGTGACCTCCTCCCACAGCCCGCTGGAGTGGGAACATTCAACAGACTATAACTGAAGAGCATTTTCCTGGGTTGACTATACTGGTCGTAGAAAATTCTCCCTCTCAAACACTGGCTCATACGAAATCCTTTTTTAATGATGTGAGTGTACTGATGTCATAAAATTGAAGTTGTATGATGTTAGTTTGCTTAACATTGCCTTCTCTCCAACCACAAACTGACAGCTGAACCCGTTCTGTATTTTTGTTAGGCCCTAGCAAGCGTATCTTTCACTTTTCACTTTCATGCATTGGAGAAGGAAACGTCAGCCCACTCCAGTGTTCTTGCCTGGAGAATCCCAGGGCCGGGGGAGCCTGGTGGGCTGCCGTCTATGGGGTCGCACAAAGTCGGACACGACTGAAGTGACTTAGCAGCAGCAGCGGCAAGTGTATTTCTAGATGGGCTGAAACAGCATTGAGAAGCAGTGTCTAGATCACCACTTAATGTGACCCCCAAGTAGCTGTCATAATAGTGAGCACCAGGGAAGACTGGAGAGGAGAAGCTGAAATCTCTCCCTTCTTACCCTCTGGAATTTCACACAGAAGCCAGTGTTGCTGCTGAAGGACAAGTTTGTGAAGCACAGACTCTTCACAGTTCACACAGTCGTGGTTCAGAGTCTGTGGCCCTAGGTGCAGAGCTGCGACTTCATCCTGACACAGCCTAAAACCCAGACCCCAAGCTCCTTTTGTGAGAGCTCTGCCCGTGTAGACAAGCAGCGCTGTGGTTTCCCCAGTCGCCACTAGATGGAGAGCTTGTCATCGCCTTCGTGTATCTCCGGGTCATCGCTCACAGCTGATCCTCCTCCTTCGTGGAAGCTGTATTTGCGCATTTTGCAAACCTGCCTGCTCGCTGGGACGCGTCTGTACCCCCAGGTCAGCCCTTGTGGCACTGTCTCGGCCACGCCCAGGCTGGAGTGGGGCGGAGGAGACGCGCTCCTGCCCGCCCAGGTCGGGCGGCGCCCTGCCTCCTTTCAGACTTAGGTCTGCGATCCAGCGCCCTTTCTGTTGGTCTGTTTAATGCCTTTTTTTTTTTTGACATTTTTGAGCTGTTCTGTTGGTGATCTCGCTGTTTACAGTGGCCCCCAGAGGAGCTCTCCGCTCCTGGCCAGCGTTCTGGAGTGTGACTAGCTTCTCCGAGGCATGAGGTGCCGCGCTGTCGGCCAGGAGTCCGCACTCGTGAAGCGGCAGTAGCGGCCGAGGTGCTCTGCACACCCAGCACAGACAGCAAAGGATCCTGGGTAGGCTGGTGGGCGAAAGTGTGGTGAGGGGCTCGGGAACCCACAGCCCTGTGTCTCTGATGGGAGCAAGCAGCGGTCTCCTCACCGTCTCTGGTGAGTGTCCACCATTGTTCGGTGGGGGCGGGTCAGTCGCTCAGTCGTGTCTGACTGACCCCGTGGGCGGCAGCACGCTAGGCTTCCCTGTCCTTCACCATCTCCCAGAGTTTGCTCAAACTCACACCCGTTGAGTTGGTGATGCCACCCAACCATCTCGTCCTCCGTCTAAACCGCCACCGGTGAGAGGAGCAACTGCACCCCCCACAGTCTTCAAGCCCGGATGCCCTCCAGGTCTAGGGGAGGCTGAGCTCCTCCAGGCCTCTCTCCACCAGCTCTCCATCTGTCTGCCCTTCCATTTTTTCACGTTGCCGTCAGTAGTAAGGACAGGAGACCACAGAAGCTTCTAACAGAGACAGGAGTTTTCAGTCGTGGATATGTTGGAAGAACCTGATAGTTGCATGACCGGGGTCTTCTGCTTTATGGTATTTTTGACAAATAGTGGAGTCTTAGTTTTGGTGTTATGGAAAGAATAGTGTGNAGTAAGGACAGGAGACCACAGAAGCTTCTAACAGAGACAGGAGTTTTCAGTCGTGGATATGTTGGAAGAACCTGATAGTTGCATGACCGGGGTCTTCTGCTTTATGGTATTTTTGACAAATAGTGGAGTCTTAGTTTTGGTGTTATGGAAAGAATAGTGTGTTTAGGACAGGTGAGTCAGGAGGTACCTGGGTACTGGACACGCTGGTCACACTCAGCTCTCTCACCCGCAGTCTGTGAAGTGGACCAGTGTCTTTCATCATTGCAGGCCACCTGAACATGAGTGGCTGGCGTCACGTGGCGCTGGGCCTAACCTGCCTGGGGCCCTGCCGTTTGGGTCTTGAGACCGCTGGTTCCGTCCCTGGCCGCCCCTGCCTGTGTGTCCCTGCTGTCCCTCTCTGCCTCGTTACCTGGTTCCCCCCATTCCAAACGGAGACATTGGCTTGAAGCAGGAGAAACAGTTCGTGAGGTGGGAGCCCCAGGGGCAGGGAGATCCCTCAGGGACACAGGCTTCTGGGGTTAAGGTTCCTCTGCTGAAGACTGATTGCTGTTGTAAAGTCAACAAACAGCAGCTTCACAAGCTGGGTACGTTTTTGGGTTCAGTGGAAAGAGCACTTTGGCATAGCTCTGACCCCCTGGGCTGTGTGATTTCAGTTAACCTCTCTGAGCCCCTCTCTGAGCCCCTCAGTTCCTTGGCAGTCGGATGAGGTGGGGATTCTGTCTGTGGGGCGGGTGGGAGGCGGCTCATGGCGGGAGCTCGTCCTGGTGTCTGCACCGTGGGGCGTGGCAGTGGGGGCTCCGGGGCGGCCGGAAGCCCGTCTGGAGTGTGTCCCCTGGGGCCGTCTCTGGGTGCAGGGCCGAGGTCCTGGGTGAAGCCCAGAGAGGTGTTGACCTAGGACCTGACTCCATGTATTCCCACCCCTCGTCACAAGCCCCTGAGCCTCTGGCCTTTACCAGAAGAGCCGATCTGACGGCGGCAGCCCCATCACCTGCTGACCGTCAGCTCAAGTGCGCTCCTGTCGTGTGTGTGGCCACGGGCTATGGGGTGAGAAGCACGTCCTATTCAGACGTGAGCGGTCAACAGAGACCAGGCTGGCGGGACCAGAAGCCCCCGGAACGGCTGGTGGCTTAGGAAGTAAAGTGGGCTGAGCCCTGTCTGAGCCGGTGGTGGAGGGGAGGGCACCTAGAGCGTCAGACTGCTCCGGGCAGCCTGCGGCCCGCGGGGCCTGGCGGGGGCACTGCCGGGTCTCACGGGAGCCAGCACTGTGGTTGGCTGCTGGGCGGGCCCCGGCTGCCCTGCTCCCGTCCAGGCTTGCGCCTGCTGGGCCCGTCCTGTGTCGTCCCGCCGCGGGACCCCCCCCCCCCCCGTCCCGCCGCGGGGCCCCCTCGCTTTGCCTTTGCAGCAGGGCCCCTCCGTCCCGCCGCGGGGCCCCCTCGCTTTGCCTTTGCAGCAGGTCCCCTCCGTCCCGCCGCGGGGCCCCCTCGCTTTGCCTTTGCAGCAGGGCCCCCCTGTCCCGCCGCGAGGCCCCCCCCGTCCCGCCGCGGGGCCCCCCCGCTTTGCCTTTGCAGCTACCGGTGCCAGTCCTGACATCCTCGACGCCAGTTCGATGTTTACTCTTTGAGATGGAAACGTCCTTTCCGGATACCCTGAGCAAATCCCTCTATTTCCCTCTTGTGATAACACATCTGAGAAATCGGGACGGCTGTGTTGAGACTGGGCCACAGGGACTGGGGCGTGAATAGAGTGTGAGGTGTGCTTTAAACCAGTTGGAGAGTCGCCCTGTGTAGTTTCTTCCTTTGTCTGCTTGTGAGACGCCGGATGTTTCTGTGTGGATCAGGAGTCATCCTTGTGGCCATAACACACACCTGGAGGGCTCCATCTGGAGTCCTGTCGTTTTATTTGTGACAGGTAATGCTGTCCTGGGAGCCGGGCTTCCAGGCCAGACCCGTGTCCAGGTTCCCAGTGGGCTCAGCAGGTGTCTGTGGCCTTGATGGAGCAGAGCTTCCCGGGGGAGGGGAGCCAGGCCAGTGCTCTGAGGCGGGAGGCTCGCTGGGTCGCACTTCCGCTCTTCCAGAATCATCCCCAGGCCCTGCTGCCTCGTGAGCTCCTGACCTGGGCCCCGGGTAAGCGGTGGTCCACACTCGGAGGCCACCGTGGCTCTGGTCCGCTTTGCAGGGTGGGCCTCCTCTGGCCCCTAGCTCGTGGCGTTAGCCCGGCTGGCGTCTGGGGCCCGCTGTCCCTCGGGGCCGTCAGCCACCACACTCTGCTCCCCGTGGGCCTCGATGCAGTCCTGCACAGTCCTGAGGATGGTCTGCAGCCTGCGGTCCAGGGCGAGCAGGTGGGGCTCCGTGAGCACAGGGCTGAGCTGGTCCTCCAGCAGCGACTCGCGCATCACGTCACTGAGCCTGTAGTCGGCCTGGGCCAGCAGCTGCAGGTGCAGGAGCGTCTTCCTCTTGATCCTGGGGGACAGAGGCAGACACCCAGTCAGCGAGAGTGAGGGAGAAGCTTCGAGCTCACCTCTCTCCCCACTGCCCGGTCCGGGGGCTCGTGCTGCAGAGCCGCCTCCTCGCCCAGCGCCTTCTCGGGCACTCTCGAGTGGCACCTGGCAAGAAGGGACTGGATGGGGTGGCGGTTCGCGCCCCGCGGTCCTTGCCCAGTGGTCTGCCGAGCCGTCTGGACTCAACGGTGGCGCCCCGGGCATGCGGTGCTTCTCGGGGAATCCAAGCAAGTGCTGAGTGAGAGCTTCCCCAGGAAATTTGAAGCCAGTGCGAGAAGCCCCCAGTGGGTGAGACGGTGCAGGTGCCGGGCTTCTCAAAGGCCCCACCTTGCTCTGCTCAGCTCTGTGGTTCTGATTTCTCTGTATCAGGGTCTGAAATGGGGTTGGGCCAACCTTTAAGATTCCGATCTCTTTCACATGGGGCTGTGACTTGGGCTCATGTGTAAGTAGCTTAAATGTCTAGCCTCGATCACACACAGCCCCTGTCTTTCCTGCTCAGGAGGCGGGTGGCAGGGAGAGGGGGACATGTAAGTCACCCCAGGAAGTGGAGGAAGAAAGTTGAGGCTCAAACTTCCCGTCAGGGAATGGAGACACTTTTGCTTCCCGTGAGCCACACGTTTCTGTTCAGCCTCGGACACCGCCGCCCAGCAGGTGCGCAGTCCTGGCCGGCCTGGCTGATATGCCAGCCAGGCTGGAGGCGGTCAGAGATGCTGTGGAGACGTGCTGGCCAGGCGGAGGCCTGGGGGCTTCCTCTCCGACAAGAGCTTATACGACTTGAGTCAGGATTCTGGTTAGACGGTGACAGGACATTGGTGTTTACGAGCTACGTGAGTTGGGACACGGCAGAGGCCACCAGGCTTGGCGAGAGTGAGTGCATGCTTATCTCCCTGGCTTAAGGATGCAGGCAGGCGCCTGAGAGGTCTGAAAGCCAAGGCCCTAAGTCCCCCTCTGCCGGGGCAGTTCTGCGGTTAAGGGACAGGAGATGCCTGGCTTCCTGTCGTCCACCCGCCCACGTCCTAGAGCGGCGGAAACGGGTGGAGCCTTGCAGAGCCCTGTGGGCACCGGAGCTGCCCCAAAGGGGACGCTCACCGGCAGCACTGGAAGAGCGGCGCCAGAATGGAGACCTCGTCGTGGGAGTGCCGGCCGAACCTGCGGGGAGATGGACACAGGGCGCTGGGGAGGCCGCCCCGCCCCTCCCCCTCCCCCGCGGGGCCCCTCCCGGCGCCTGCCCTCTGCTGCGCGGCCCAGGAACACTGCTCCGCGTGCACGCCGGGCTCGCGGCCACTGCTCCTCCCGCCCCTCTCCTCCTCTGGTCACATAAGCCTCCTCCAGAAAGGGCAAAAATAGCGCCCACTCGTCCCTGTATCCACCAGCCCGAGGGTGGAGGCTGACAGCAGGAGATGGGAGCTCTGCGTCCAGCAATGAATGCGGAGGGAGATGGGGAGAGGGCGCTCAGGCCGCCTCCTCAACAAAGACGAGCGAAGGGAGGGCTTTCCTGCTGGCGCAGCGGGTAAGCGTCCTCCTGGCAACGCACAGGGCGCGGGGCCCATGCCTGGTCTGGGGAGATCCACGGGCCGGGGAGCAACTAAGGCCAGGCGCCACGGCTGCTGAGCTAAGCCTGGGCCCCAGAGCTTGGGAGCCACGACCACTGAGCGCGGTGCTCTAGAGCCCGTTACAGACGGCGCCACAGTGAGCAGCCTGGGCTCGGAACGAGAACAGCCCCGCTCTCCACACTAGAGAAGAACCACCACAGCAACAAAGACCCGGCAGGGCCAAAAAGGAGCAGAGGCTAAAGAGCCGGGGTGGGGGTGGGGGGTCGAGGGGCGGGACATGACCGCGGAGGTCCCGCAGGGCGGGGCGAGGGGCGCTCACCCCCGGGCGTTGTCCAGGTGGATCAGGAACCCGTCCTCCCCGAACCTGGTGAACATCTCGTAGTGGTGCCGGTCCATGTTCCCTGTGGGGGAGGCGAGGCGCTGGGGCCGGGCCAGGGCCTTTGGACACGGCGCCCGCCTCCAAGCTCCCTCTGGGGCCGAGGCTGCAGCTCTGGGACAGGGAGGGGATCTGCACCGCCCGAGCCTCTCTCGGGGCCATCCCTCTGCCCCAGCCTGCTGGGGTCCTATCACCCGGCTGGAAGGTTGGGCTTCCTTGCCCGGCACCCACGCTGGGCCTGGCTCCCTGCCTTCCAGAAGCTCACCGGCCCCCCAGGACAGCGGCCTGCACCCCTGCCCTTCTCCCTGGCCTGCCCGTCCCCCGGGGTCCTCCACGGTGGGTGACGGTCCCTTCCCTGGCTCCTCCCGCCGCTGCACTTCCTGCCTGCTCCCCACGCTCCCACTGTGAAGGGAACGGCTTCCACCCCACCCGGCCTCGGGGCTGTGGGCCTGCCCCTCCAGACTGGACAGCCATCACTCCCATGGGAGGGTCACAGGGGGCCCCGGTGCCGCACCCACCGATCAGGAAGTCGAAGATGGCCATGTCGATGATGTTGAGCAGGCGGCGGCTGCTGCTGGGCGGGTACGCCTGCTTCACCGCGTCACAGTAGAGGGGGTTGACCTCCCACCTGGGGGAGGAAAGCCAGGGTGGAGGAGTCCGCCCTCACCTCACCCGCGTACCTGCTTCCCCGCTCCTGCCCGGGCTGGGGCCCGTGGGGACCCCCAGGAGAACCCGGGCAAGGGCCCCGGCAGCGGCAGACTCGCTGCCAAGAGGCTCCAAACCTTTCACAGGGGCCCGCCCAGCGGGGTGCTGCACTGACCCTGTGTGGGGACCCGGCTTGCTCTGCAGCGCCCCCCAACGGCCTCTGGGCTGCTGCTCTTCTCCCGAGCCGTCTGCAGCCCCCCGCCAGCCGCCCTCTGCCACTCTCTGTCCACCAGAAGGCCCCCAGGTCCCTTTCATCCGGGGGGCTCCCCCTCAGCCTTCACAAGTCCTTAAGGATCTGCCACGGCTCCCAGAAGTCCTGACTGTTCCCTCCTCTTCCCACCACAGCTGGGAGTCTGGAGAGAGGAACCCATTCATCCAGTCGGCTCGATCACTGAGCACCTGCCCTGTGCCCGGCCAGGCCCTAGGAACGACCACCTCGGGGAGCCCGGGTCCCCCGCGGGCATCTCTGCCTTCTCACAGCCTGGCTGCTGTCTGCCCCCATGCTGGACCGAGGGGCTTCTCAAAGGAAGAGCCCGGGCTGTCCTTTCTGTCTCCCCCGGCACCCAGCGTGGGGTACACGGGGAGCTTTTTATAACAACCCGTGAACTGAAGGGCCAGCAGCGACGCCTAGCATGCACGTGGGGTGAGGCGGAGACAGCGGCGGCCTCCCGAGGCCGGGTGAGCTGCCCTTGGTCCCAGGGCCAACTCACTCCTCTCTCCCTGCCAGCGAGTAGGAGCGGATCCAGGGGCTGGGCACGGAGAGCCGCGGGGCCAGGTTGAGGGACGGCAGGAAGGCAGACAAGGAGCCCTCCAGCAGGTGCGGGCTGCCGCACACGGCGTACTCTGTCTTGCACATGTACGGACACTTGGCGAAGAAGCACACGTTGTTGGCTGGAGGGCGAAGGAGGAGCGGCTGGTCAGAAGACGAGCGGCCCCGGCCCTCCTGCCCCAGGGGATCCCTGAACTCGTGTTGGGAAAAGGCAGGAGGAGAAGATGCGGCCTTTGCCACCTGCGGAGGACACTACGGAATCGCGCGTCCTGGAACCACCTCTCAACTGTCTTGGAGTCGAGACTTGTGGGCCCAGCCTGCTGCATCGTGCCCTCACTAGCAGGGGGCTTCCCTGGTGTCTCAGTCGGTAGAGTCTACCTGCTATGCGGGAGACCTGGGTTCCATCCCTGGACCAGGAAGATCTCCTGGAGAAGGGCATGGCAACCCACTCCAGTATTCTTGCCTGGAGAATCCCATGGACAGANATCGTGCCCTCACTAGCAGGGGGCTTCCCTGGTGTCTCAGTCGGTAGAGTCTACCTGCTATGCGGGAGACCTGGGTTCCATCCCTGGACCAGGAAGATCTCCTGGAGAAGGGCATGGCAACCCACTCCAGTATTCTTGCCTGGAGAATCCCATGGACAGAGGAGCCTGCTCTGGACTACAGTCCATGTGGTCACAGAGAGTCGGACACTACTGAGTGACCGATACTTGCGGTCTCTTTTTGCTTTCTGTCTGGATAGGTGACATCTGCCTCCGGGGCTGCTGACATCAGAGTTCAGGGCCCACACAGGCTAGGCTGGGGCACCTGGCACCCAGCTGCCTCGGTCCACAGGTCACCACGTGTGACCATCAGGAGGCCCGTCTGCAAGCGGCAGGCAGCCACCTGGGAACGGGGGACCGCTGGCAGGAGGTCAGACCATACGGCGGCCCATGCTCTCAGACCCAGAGAATCGCTCTCTCCGAAGCCCACCTGGAGAGACAAAGAAAACACTCTGCAGGATTTCGTTCCTGGTCACCTCCAGGATCTCCTTGGTGATGTTGACCAGCCTGCCCACGGTCGGCGGCACCCGCCGGAAGTCCAGAATCCTGAAAGAGACGGAGGCCTGTTGAGGTCCGAGGGATGACTGCCTGAAAGACACGGCCGCCGCTAGAAACGGACCTGCTGAGAACTCCGGGTGAGAACTCCGCAGTGGCGCAGTGGTTAGGACTCTGCGCTTCCACTGCGGGGGCACAGGTTCGGTCCCTGGTTGGGGAACTAAGACCCCACCAGCTCCCAGGCACAGCCAAAAAAACAGAAATGGACGGGCCTTCCTGACTGCACCCAGTCGAGGGTGGGGGTCTCAGTGTCCAGGGCAAGCGTGCATCCCAGGGCCTGGGGGCGTGGGGAAGGGCTGTATCCCATCAGCCCTTCCGGGCAAACCCCCAGCGTGAACCCATGCTCGGCTCAGAGCTCCTTACGCTCGTGTGCACGTGAGTCACCCCCGATCCTGTTCAGATGTGCCTCTGAGTCATCGGGGCTAGGCTGAGGCTGGGATTCTGCGTTTCTGGAAAGTTCCAGGGAGGGGCTGGGGGGCTGGGCTGCCAGTCCCTAGACCACAGCTCAGCTAGGAATGGAGGGCAGGCAGGGGGCGGGGAAGTTCAGGAGTGCGCGCTCGCCTTTTCACATCGCAGCCAGGAGGCACTGTATGGGGAAGGGCGCATTCTCCTCACTCTCGGGTCAGGAGTCTGGGCCACGGGCAGCCTGGCAGGGCTCCTTTCCTTACCAAGCACTCCGTGCTACATTAAAAGGCCTTGTGTTTTGCAGTCCCCGGGGCTGATGGGTTGCGTTGGGTTCGAAGGCATCACTGGGCTCCACCAAGAAAATCCAGCAGGAGGAACGGAGGGCAGAGGTGGGGGTGGGTGGGCTGGGGCGCCTCTCGGGGCTGCCCTCTGCAGCCAGCGCCGCATCTGTGGGGCCAGCGCTACCTGTCCAGGTGGAAGGCGGCAATCTCCGCGTTGTGTCTCTGAAAGTCGATGAAATAGAAGAAGTCCTCCGGCGTCTCTTCATCTCGCTGCTGTCTGGAAGGAAGGGAGGAGTCAGGCCCTGGACTCAGTCCTCAGGCGGGAGCCTGGAGCAGAGCTGATACACGCGACGGGCCGGAAAGAAGATGCATGTCTGTGCTTCCTGAGCTCGCACAGGGGAGGGACCACACGAAGGAGCGGCTGGAGGCCCCTCTGCTCGACAGGACCTGTAAATGGGAGGAGCCAGGCTGCTTGTAGGACGCTGACTGTCCTGTGGCCCCCTGCCCCCTGCCCCCTCCTCACCAGGCCTCCCACTCAAGCCGCTTTGATGACAGTGGCTGATTCTCTGAAAAGCCCAGTCGTTGAGAGTGGAGAAATGCACTTCCCTGCAGACACACGGAGGACGGGGTGCTGGCTAGCAGACCAGAGGTGGGGTAGACCCGGAGGCCGAGGACTGAGAGGCCGGGTCCAAGACAGAACCTTATGAAAGGAAAAGTGCCCCAGGGATGCGACTCAGCAGGATGGACACTGGTCCAGCAGGAAGGTCCTGGGTGCGTGGAGCCACCGTCCGCACAGAGGCACCTCCACTGGGTCGTGAGACCCGCCCTGCCAGAGACAGGAGGGAGGCTGGCATCAAGGATGTTTGTTTATAAACATTAAGAAATCTCTCCTGCATCGCTGAAAAGCATCCCCTGCCTGGTCGTGAGGAGCCGGCTGCTGGGTGTGTAAGCTCAGAAAGGCGTCTCCCACTAATGCAGGGCGCCCTGCCTGCGGGCCCCGCGATGACTGGCTTCGATGCCGCTAACCATTTGAAGAGGGACGGTCTTGGAATAATTTTACAATCCACCGCGTGGGGCTGCACGGTGGCTGCAAGAGTGCTGTTAGTGTCAACAAATGCCATTTTGTGGAAAGCCGTTAAGTAAGCCAGCACCTGCCAGGGGAACAGTGACGCGCGCTTTGCTGAAAAACAGCATCCTTGGAACTACCCCTGCGCTCTAGTGGTTAAGACTTCGCCTTCCAAGGCAGGGGGTGTGGGCTCCATCCCTGGTCCGGAGTGAGCCAGGATCCCACATGCTTGTGGCCAAAAAACCAACACATGAAACAGAAGCAACATTGTAACAAATTCAATAACAACTTTAGAAATGGTCCAAATAAAAGAAAACCTTCAAAAACAAAACATAAGAGAAAATCACCAGCCAGTCCTGGAAACCACAGCAAGGGGCTGCCCAAAGTGGAGACTCTCCTTTCAAAGGCACAACCACTTTTGAAGTACAGGCCCCCAGGGCCAGGCCTGACCCTGGACTACGGGTTAACATCGCCTGATGTCCAGGCCAGTGAGGACCATCTGTGTGTCCTGAGCTTGCTTTAATTCCTGGATCCTGTATGTAAGAATACACGCACTGTGAGTTCCCCGATGGTCCAGTGGTTAGGACTGAACCCTTTCACTGCCATGACCCATGGGTTCAGTCCCTGGTCGGGGAACTAAGATCCCATAAGCCGAGTGGGGCAGCTAAAAAAAAAAGAAAAGTAAAGAAAAAATAAAAACTGAAAAAAGAATATACAGCCCTTTGGAGGCCCTTCCGAATTTTCTGAATCATCATCTTTGTATGGCATATTTAGGCATGATTTTAAATTTGAAAATCCTTTACTTCCCAAAGCCCGACTAGCATGGATGTATTTATTACGGTGGTGGTGGTTCTGTCTCTAAGGCGTGTCTGACTCTTGGTGACCCCATGAACTGCAGCCCACCAGGCTTCCCTGTCCTTCAGTCTCCCAGAGCTTGCTCAAACTCATGTGCGTTGAACCAGTGATGCCATCCAGCCATCTCATCCTCTGTCGTCCCCTTCTCCTCTTGCCCTCGATTTTTCCCAGCATCAGGGTCTTTTCCAGTGAGTTGTCTCTTCACGTGAGGTGACCGAAGAACTGGAGCTTCAGCTGTAGCGTCAGCCCTTCCAATGAATATTCAGGTCTCTTTTTGTCTGTACTGTATTATGGGCTTCCCAGGTGGCTCAGATGGTAAAGAATCTGCCCGCAGTGCAGGAGATGTGGGCTTGAGCCCTGGGTTGGGAAGGTCCCCTGGAGAAGGAAATGGCAACCCACTCCAGTATTCCTGCCTGGAGAATCCCAGGGACAGAGGAGCCTGGCGGGATACAGACNCCAGGTGGCTCAGATGGTAAAGAATCTGCCCGCAGTGCAGGAGATGTGGGCTTGAGCCCTGGGTTGGGAAGGTCCCCTGGAGAAGGAAATGGCAACCCACTCCAGTATTCCTGCCTGGAGAATCCCAGGGACAGAGGAGCCTGGCGGGATACAGACCGTGGGGTTGCAAAGAGTCTGACATGACTGAGCGAATAAGACTTTCACTTCTGTACTGACTTATATTACATTAAAAAAAACAATCTCTGTGGTCATCATTTATATCACCCAGAGATAAATTTCTACTTTCCTTTTATAAAAAGGGACAAATTCTGTCTACATTACTTAATAGAGAAAAAATGCATGCTTTTTTCAAGAAGTACATTTTAAAATGATACTCTGGCTTGGGACTAAACTTTATAAAATGAAGATTAAACTTTTATTATGGCTGCCACAGCTGGGCGTGGGGGTGCAGAAAGCAGTCACTTACCTCATCGGTTTGAACATGGCCTTCCCGAAGTCTGAGAACCTCAGAACCAGTTTGAGGTGGACGCCACTGGGTTTCACGACTGCATGGGAAGAATGGGGAGTTAATGGTGCTTCTGGGCTCAGGCTTGGGGCTGTGGCCCTTTATTCATTCCACAAACCCAGCCCATTTCTTCTCTTCTCTCACTGGAGACACGAAAGGCTAGAATTTGCTCTCAAAGCCTGCGGAGTGAAGTCCAGTCAGGTTTACGAGAGTGTCCAGAGGCTCAAGATAAGACTTTTTCTGCTGTTATCGGAAAGGGGCAAACAACGCAGGTTTCCCCAGAGGGACACTCTCTGAAAATCCCAAAAGGACATTTTCTTGAGCAGAGCTGACCTCTTCCTCTCTGCTTCAACCTCGCCTTAGAGACTCAACCTCCTGTCACGTCTCAGTGGACTTGTGACCAACCTCTCTTCCCAGTAAGACTGGACGCCAGGGTGGTGAGACCTGAGGGGCCCCTGGGAGACCCTGCTGGCAGGTGCCGCCTCCTGGCTCCCTAACCCTAACCCTGACTCCCCTGGCCCTGCCCCTCGCCTTTGCCTGCCAATGAACAGCGGATGGCAGGGGCAGAAGTAAAGAACAGGGAATTCCCAGGCCCTACAATCTTGTGTCTTTTAAGCCTTTGACAAGTCAGGACACACGAACATTTCTGACATGTGTCCAGTTCACTGAGGCCAATGGAGGAGGTTCCTGGGCTGATGGTGACCGGCTGTGGGCTCTGTGTCCGTGAACATCTGAACCCCAGTATAGAGCACTGCCTCCCAAGGACTGGCCTGCACCCCAGGCCCATCTTTGGCCTGCATGAATCTTCACCCCAGGGAGTCAGCCTGGCTGCCTGAGATGCTGTAGGGTTTCTGCCATGCTGACGCCTGGGCCTCCTCCCCCAGGCCACCGACCACCCCACCCCACCCCACCCACCCCTGCCGCCGGGATACTGTCTGTCACTTGTTGCTGGCCGGGTTGAGAGCCACTGCCCTGCCCCCCGGCTTCCTAACTCTGAAAATGCACTCCAGTCCCTCGAAGATTTTGTGAGAACCCAGATTCTGACTCAGAAAATCAGAGTGGAGACCGAGACTCTGCTTTTCTAACCAGCTCCTCGACCCGGCCACAACGCTGGGTAGGGGCCGCAGGCCACCTGACCGGGCCCACCTGCGAGCTCCTCTCGAAGGCCTTCCCTTCTGTGCGAGTGCGGAGAGGAGGCAGGGGGCTCATGCCCCTCCACTCACTACCCTGTCTCCCGGGGAGGCCTGGGACCACCAGGCTGCCGCCAGGTACCAGGTTCCCAGGGGTAAGGGGGCGGGGCAGGGGCGGGGCCACGGCTGGGGAGGAGCCAGGGATGAGGCGGGGCCAGGGACGGGGTGGGGCGGGGCCAGGCCACTTACTCTGGGAGCAGTCGCAGGCTCCAAGCAGAGCCTTCTCGTCCTGACTGTAATCTGCAAAGGACAAGAAGGCCTGTGAAGACATCAACTCTAGTTCAGACATCAGAGGAGGGAGAGTGGGAGGTGGCCTGGGCCCTTGACTGTTCCATAAGGAGTCTCCCCGAGCCCCGTTTGGGGCCCCCACCTCCCACCCTGCTCCGTCCTGACCTCATGCTTCCTGGCCCTTCAATGGACATTCCAGCCACACCTGTTTGGGAGACTGATGCTAGTAATAGTTCGGAGTCTGCAAATCCC
The DNA here is from genome assembly GCA_006410615.1 of Neotragus moschatus. Taxonomy (NCBI): domain Eukaryota; kingdom Metazoa; phylum Chordata; class Mammalia; order Artiodactyla; family Bovidae; genus Neotragus; species Neotragus moschatus. The sequence goes on along the minus strand of SJYA01003781.1, from coordinate 17,171 downwards.
TCGGTGTGCCCCTTAGACCCGCGCACTGCTTGTGACCTGAGGCAGCAGGCCACCACTGGGTCCTCGGCCGGTTGCCTAAGCTTTGAGTCTTAGTGTCCCATCTGTGAAACGGCAGTGATACTGTCTGCACTCAGCAGTCCCCAGCTTTTTAGCACCAGGGACCAGTTTCGTGGAAGACAATTCTGCCCACCTAGGGGTGTGTGTGGGGGGGGTGGTTTCAGGATGATTCAAGCGTGTTACACTTACTGTGCACTTTAGGCAGGAGGTACCAGTTAGTGGCTGGGAGGTTGGGGACCCCTGGTCTACATCATAAGATCACTGTATAAGAGACAGTGGCCAGGCAGGAAAGGCGAACAGGATCAACAGTGACATCGCCTTTTTAGGTACAGACACCTCCTGTGCCTCCCTTATGAGGTCATGGTCGTAAGAGCTCTTTCAAAGCTTAAAAGATCACTGTTTGTGTTTTCCTTCTCCTTACTCTGTTGAGTGTCAGAATCAGCCCTCTAATATTTCACCCTGGAGCCCAGCCTGAAATGGTTTCCCAGCGTCTCGGGGAGAGGAGAAAGTCTCCCTGCTGGTCTGTGATGCTCACCAGCGCTGATGGTGGGAAAGTGCCTCATGTCCTGGAGGAGTCTGCTGACGACGGGGCTGGACCGGGGGTACAGGCCGTGGCGGTTGATCCCCAGGTGGAACTGGACCCAGCTGGCCTCCTGGCGGAGCTGCACTGGAGGTTCCGGGGACGTGAGGTTCAGCTGTTCCTTGTACATCTTGCGTCGTCTGGAAGCGGGAAGAGTGTTTCTTCAGTTGGGGGAAAGAGAACGCAAAGACCTGCAGGAGCGCCGCGTCTGGACGCTCCACCCGTTCTTTCGTTCCTTCAGCAAGACCACGAGGCGTCTAATATGCACGAGGCTCGATGTGAGCTTAGATACTGTGGGGGCACAGCGGCCACCAGACTCCCTGCCCTCAGAGCGCTTACAGTCCAGTGAGTGGAACAGCCCGACAGGTCCACAGGGCCACACGCACCCACACAAGCACCCAGCCACAGACGGTGGCAACTGCTGCGAGGGAAGCGGGCGTGGCTGAGAGTGAACCTAGGGGCCTCGCACAGTCGGCTCTCTCCGGGAGTGATCCTGGGCCTCTTCCTGGACTTTCCCATGAAAAAGTCTATCTTTTATATTTCTCAGTAATTTCTGGACCTTAGGAGGCAGGAGATAGGAGAGAGAAGGTAATTGGTGACAATGAAAAGAATGAGGGTCAGGGTCAGTGAGGAGAGATAAGAATTAATTAGCCAGGTGCCGATCGTTCTGCTCGGGAAACTTTGCTGCCAGGACAAAAAGAGCAAAGTGAAAATCAGCACCACAGCGGGGCAGAGGCTCCGAGTCTCGCCTGGGAGACAAGCTGCGTGTCTGTGAAATATTCAGAGCAAATGTGAGGCAGTTCTAGATCAACTGCTAGACACGTGTTCAGACTAAAACGTCTTGACCTGCTGGGGAAGGGACGGACGGTTGTGTGGTCAAGTGTCAGAGGAAGACTCAGGTGGGAGAGAGTGGACTTCAGGGGATTCACATGGGTGGCGTTTGGACTGAAGGGGAGACGTGCTCTGGGACTGGGGACAAGGTGCACACAAGAGGCAGGCAAGGGACAGGTGTACCGAGGATCGGAGAGGAAAGACGGATAAACAGGCGGGTGCCTGGAGAGATGGAGCCCTTCATATTGGAAGGCAAGGCAAGCGGTCCCGGTCATCTGGCGAGTTAAGTGACGGCGAGGGTCATGTGGGTCGATGGGGCAGGATTTGGGTCCCGCTGAATCCTTATTTCTCTTGGGAGTGGTCTGAAAGACCCTTGAGCCTAATGCCTTGTTCCACTTACAATATTCCTACCAAGGTGTTGTCTATTTTGTCCTTGGTCAGCTCCTGTGAAGGGGGTGTACCACACCCAGAGCTGTTCAGTCGCTCAGTCGTGTCTGACTCTCTGCGGCCCCATGGACTGCAGCCCCCCAGGTCTCCCTGTCCTTCGTCGTCTCTCGGAGCTTGCTCACATTCATGTCCATTGGATCAGTGACGCCATTCAACCATCTCCTCCTCCGTCACCCCCTTCTCCTCCTGGGCTACACCCAGGAGTAGCCCGATTCATCGGGCCAGCTCTGTGAGAAAGCACTTTCCAAAGCTGAGCCAAGATCTTTCCACAGCTTCCCCCGTGGAGTCTTGGCTCTACCCCGCGGGCTGATGCAGAATAGCCCCCTGCCTTCTGTTGTAGCCTTCCGGATATTGGATGATGGACCGCGTGTGCCGGTCCCCGGGTTGAGTTGCTGCCCGTTCACCTTCCCTCCAGGCCCCGGTGCGCGTCCAGCTGTGCCCTGGTCCTGGGGGTCCCTGAGCCCCTGCTTCTGTCATCTGAAATGTGGCCCGTTAAACTGCGGCGGCCCCTGACGTTTACCCCCATACCTGCCAGCTTTCGCTTCCTTTATTCACACTCATTTGTATTTTATTCCAGTTCCCAAGGCTGCTCTGAGGCTAAATCGGCTAAATCTCTGGGACTGCTCAGCTCTGCTGGGAGCCTGGTGGGAAGACTGCCCAGTCCTGAACTGCTTCAGGCTCCCTGAGGTCGGGCAGCTCAGAGAAGTTCAGAGAAAGAGAGACAAGGATCACGGCCGGACTGGACTGGGCGGTGGGGTGGGGTCGAGTTTTCTTAAGTGGAGCTGAGAGCTGACGGGTTCTGGTTATAACAACAGTCAGGGTTCCAGCCACCAAACAGAAAAATAAACGTGGCAAATTAAGTGTAGCTCGTGACAGCGGACAGGCTGCTCTTTAAATGTCCTTGCTTACCTCTGGGTGGGGACTCAGGGCTCCCTGGGAAGCTGTTCAGCCCCTGCCAGAGCCCGAGTCACAACCTGGGCAGAGCTGGGGGGGAGAGGGAGAGCGGGCGTCAGGGGATCCCTTCCACTGGGCCTTTTTGTTTGTTTGCTTGTTTAATGGCTAAGGTAGAGCTGCTGAGAGTCATCTTTTTCTTTAGAAATGTTTGTGTGCCCTTTGTTCCCTGGGAACCACCAGCAGAGAGTGCTGGAGCTGACTTGGACAGGGAGCTCGACAGATGCCATTGCGGGAGCATTAAATACCCCACGGAAATCGGTGAATGGTGCATGTCGGGGGTTTTACCCCAAAGGAGAGCCCGCTTTGCAGCCCACCGACCTGTGTTCTGATTGGGGTTGTGTGCCCGCAAAGACAAAAGTGGTAAAATGAGTGACCGACTAGGACTTCCTACATAGCACAGGGATCTCTGGTCAGTTCCAGTAAAACCTAAACGGGAGAAGAATCTGGAAAAGAACAGACGCGNGGTTTTACCCCAAAGGAGAGCCCGCTTTGCAGCCCACCGACCTGTGTTCTGATTGGGGTTGTGTGCCCGCAAAGACAAAAGTGGTAAAATGAGTGACCGACTAGGACTTCCTACATAGCACAGGGATCTCTGGTCAGTTCCAGTAAAACCTAAACGGGAGAAGAATCTGGAAAAGAACAGACGCGCGGGTGTGTGTACCCGAGCCGCTTGCTGCGCGCATGAAACAAACACAACCCTGTTAATCAGCTGTGTTGCTGTTTAGCCACACAGTTGGGTCTGACTCTGCGACTGCATGAACTGTAGCCCACGAGGCTCTTCTGTCCATGGGATTTCCCAGACACGAACACTGCACGGGGTTGTCATTTCCTTCTCCAGGGGCATCTTTCCCACTCAGGGATCGAGCCCCTATCTCGGGGTTGTCATTTCCTTCTCCAGGGGCATCTTTCCCACTCAGGGATCGAGCCCCTATCTCGGGGTTGTCATTTCCTTCTCCAGGGGCATCTTTCCCACTCAGGGATCGAGCCCCTATCTCGGGGTTGTCATTTCCTTCTCCAGGGGCATCTTTCCCACTCAGGGATCGAGCCCCTATCTCGGGGTTGTCNGTGGGTGTGTGTACCCGAGCCGCTTGCTGCGCGCATGAAACAAACACAACACTGTTAATCAGCTGTGTTGCTGTTTAGCCACACAGTTGGGTCTGACTCTGCGACCGCATGAACTGTAGCCCACGAGGCTCTTCTGTCCATGGGATTTCCCAGACACGAATACTGCACGGGGTTGTCATTTCCTTCTCCAGGGGCATCTTTCCCACTCAGGGATCGAGCCCCTATCTCCTGCACTGGTAAGTAGATTCCTGACCACCGAGCCACCAGGGATGCCCCAATCAACTGTACTTCAGTATAAAATAAGGATATTTTAAAAATGGTGAACACAGAAGTTACCTGCTTTTACCGGTTTGCTAACCCAATGAAAAAAATACGGTAGATTTCTAAAAATGCAGCTTAACACGGCAGTGGTAAATATCACTGTATGAAAAAATGTTATATATATGGAGGATTGCTACGTATAATATCAGCCAAGATATTCCTGGCAAAGGAGCCTTACCTTTAAAGGAAGACCCAAAGTAGATGGAAGAGGAGAGCGAAAAAGTCGGCTTGAAGCTCAACATTCAGAAAACAAAGATCATGGCATCCGGTCCCATCACTTCATAGAAAACAGATGGTCAAACAGTGGAAACAGTGTCAGACTTTATTTTGGGGGGCTCCAAAATCACTGCGGATGGTGATTGCAGCCATGAAATTAAAAGACACTTACTCCTTGGAAGGAAAGTTATGACCAACCTAGATAGCGTATTAAGAAGCAGAGATATTGCTTTGCCAACAAAGGTCCGTCTAGTCAAGGCAATGGTTTTTCCAGTGGTCATGTATGGCTGTGAGAGTTGGACTGTGAAGAAAGCTGAGTGCTGAAGAATTGATGCTTTTGAACTGTGGTGTTGGAGAAGACTCTTGAGAGTCCCTTGGACTGCAAGGAGATCCAACCTGTCCATCCTAAAGGAGATCAGTCCTGAGTGTTCATTGGAAGGACTGATATTAAAGCTGAAACTCCAGTACTTTGGCCACCTCATGTGAAGAGTTGACTCATTGGAAAAGACTCTGATGCTGGGAGGGATTAGGGGCAGGAGGAGAAGGGGACGACCGAGGATGAGATGGCTGGATGGCATCACTGACTCGATGGACATGAGTTTGGGTGAACTCCGGGAGCTGGTGATGGACAGGGAGGCCTGGCGTGCTGCGATTCATGGGGTTGCAAAGAGTCAGACACGACGGAGCGACTGAACTGAACTGAAAGTAGATACCAGAAAATAAAGCACGAAGTACTGATGGGTGTTTCTTCATAGATAAAAAGAAAACCTGGGTTACAAGTCCCATGACCTTGAGGGAAGGAGGAAACACCACTCTGCTCCTTTTTCTCTGCAGAACTGGATTTTCCACGAAAACTGTTTCCTGGAAGGAACAGCACCTCTTTTAGATTTAAAATATATATATAAGATTCTTTAGTTTTGAAGGGGAAATATTTGCACGGTTCAAAATCTTACATTTCGGAAACCTCTCTTTCACTCGTGTCTGCTCGTTCACCAACCCCCCCTCCCCAGAGGTTACTGCTGTGGCCAGTGCTTTTTCCCTTGTCTCTCCACTTTTATTCTTATGGATTTGATAACATAACATCCACGCTGTCCTGAAACTTGCTTTCCTCTCTTGTCAACAGTTTTCCTATGCAGCCCAAGTTGTGTCGTTATCGACACAAATTTCACAATTACAAAACCCTTTTTAAAATGGAATCCTTAAGAGGGTTTAAACAGGCGTATTGAATAGCATTATTATAGTGCTTTCTTGCATTATTGATGAAAGTGTAATTGGCACATCTTTGCAGAGGGCACTTTTCCATTTCAACAATTTATATTGAGTGGGGCTTCCTAGGTGGCTCAGTGGTAAAGAATCTGCCTGTCAATTTGGGAGACGCATAAGAGACCAAGGGTTCAGTCCCTGGATCGGGAAGATCCATGGGAGTGGGAAATGGCAACCCTCCAGTATTCTTGCTTGAAAAATTCCTTGGGCAGAGGAGCCTGGCAAGCTAAGAGCCAGACACAACTGGACAACTGAGCACACACATACACACCCCTTTCATTTCTGCAGCTTACCCACTTTGCACAAGTATGCAAGAAAGTGTGTTCAGGGATGTTCACTACAGTGCTGTTTGTGTGTCCCTGGTGGCTCAGACAGTAAAGAATTCACCTGCAATGCGGGAGACTTGGGTTCGATCCCAGAGTTGGGAAGATCCCCTGGAGGAGGGCATGGCAACCCACTCCAGTATTCTTGCCTGGAGAATCCCATGGACAGAGGAGCCTGGTGGGCTACCGTCCACGGGGTAGGGAAGAGCTGGACATGACTGCATGGCTAAGCACTCAGTGTTGTTTATAACTATACTAACGGAGAAAATACAAGCGTCTGATACGGTATTACAAGGATGGCTCTGTATTTAGTGACATAGAAGAATTTCCAGTTTCAGCTCAGTTTGTGGAGTGGGTCTCATGTTTTTGTTGTTGTTAAAAACATCGTTTACATAGACATGTAAACACAAACAATTTGCTGCGCCTGAAAAGTACACAAGCCATTAACGATAGTTGGCCTTAGGGGTGATGAGGAGTGACTTTTGCTTTTGACTTTACGGATTTCTGTAATTTTGCAATTAAGCAACTGACGCACATAGAAACTGCCTTCACAGTGGTTCCTCCCCGCCTCATGCTGTTTCTCCCGTGGGAATGCCCGCCTCCACATTTTCTTCTGCAGCTTCCAGGGCCAGACTCCCTGGGAACGTCCTCTTTGAAGCGTTTCCAGTTCTACAACTGAATGTGAGCTTTCTCTCCCGAGCCTGCGAATCTGTACACACGTCCCATCTCTTCTGTTGCCCTTGCCGCGTGTAACAGGTCCTCGATAAACCCCTGGGGAAGGGTGAATGCGCTCCTTATCTCAGCTGCAGTGAGAACTTCCCTCTGTATTTTTCTGGAAAGACAGTTAATGGGAATCACAGGCTTTCTCAGCAGAAGCTGACCTGCGTGCTGTTCAGACAGTGTAGGTTTGCTCTGATGCTAAAGTTCCCTGAAGTCCTGCCTGCCACTCTTCCCTCTAACTATATCATCTCAGACATTTCTCGGTTCTCCTGAGTCAGGACAGCCTGAACTGATCTTGAGGATTAATTTCTGTCCTTTCTGCTGAAAACACCAGTCTCTCTTTGGCATCTGGACACGTGTTCTCTGCCAAAAGCAAGGGTGCCAAGCCCTCTTAGGCAGAGCTATTTCAATTGCATGACTTAGAATTTATATTTTGCTACATTCACTGGTTATGAAGCCGTGATGAGAAGTGACATCCTCTCTGCTTTACTGAGGTCCCCTGGGGAGGAATCTGGTGATTATCCATGAATTATTTTCTAATTAATTGACCCCCTCCCGCACCCCGCTCCGTTCATTCCCCAGCATGTCTGGGAGATGCTGAGCCAGGTGCAGAAGTATGATGGGCTCCTGAACCCCATCACCTGGCTCAGGAAAGATGACCTGTGGAGGTTCACAGACTCCAGACCATCCGCACGTAGGATCCTGAACAGCAGGAGGGAGCAGGAACGGCTGGCAGGCGCTCAGGCAAATTCCCTCTGCTGGAAACAGTTCCCTGGTCGCTGTGTGGCCACATCGGGAGGGAGATGGGGCCACCAGGGGAAGATTTCAGAGCCACGTCGTGTGTTTTCTTCCCAACTAAACTCTACGTTTCTTGAGAGCAGGAACCTGCCTAAGATTTTTGCTTCTTCCCTAGTATTTGACAAAGTGCTCTGCAAGCAGGAAATGCTCTATAAATAACTGATCCTTGGATGCCCGAACAATTTCCCTGCTGCAAAAACTGCATCAGACTCCAAAACACTAGCATAAAAAAACTCGAGGGGAAAAACGTTTGGAATACAGGGGTCACACTGTCACACCAGAGTTCCATCTCTGCTGGATGGGAACACACACGGTTACTTTCGGACTTATTTATTATCTTACTCATGTCCTGAATTTCCAAAAGTACTCTGCCATAAAGAAAATTATAAAAGCATTACAGTGAGCCTCTGAGAGACGTGGCTTTCTATCTAAATCTGTGCACCTGTTTTATCCATATTGTCTGTTTCAATATTCTTATCCTTGACAATGGTCATAGGAAGAACATTTTCCCAGAGTTATTTTGTTTGGATGGTGACAAGTTTGGAAATACCTTCCTCTTTCTTATCCTATTTCTCTTGTGAAAAAGAATGATCCAGGTTTAATGGGACCTGATGGTTATATATTTGGAAGACAATTTCTAAGAAAAAGAGTACAAACCTGTGATCACAAAATCAGGAATGNTCTGTGCACCTGTTTTATCCATATTGTCTGTTTCAATATTCTTATCCTTGACAATGGTCATAGGAAGAACATTTTCCCAGAGTTATTTTGTTTGGATGGTGACAAGTTTGGAAATACCTTCCTCTTTCTTATCCTATTTCTCTTGTGAAAAAGAATGATCCAGGTTTAATGGGACCTGATGGTTATATATTTGGAAGACAATTTCTAAGAAAAAGAGTACAAACCTGTGATCACAAAATCAGGAATGAGAGTGACTATTTCTTTGGAATGAAAGAAGATGTCAACAAATTACTAGAACCTTGTTTTCATATATACATAAGATTTCCTACGTAACGTAGAAATACGTCTTGATTGCAACCTGCCTCAGAAACGCACTTTATTTCTGAGACCACTGGGCCCATGTAGGCTGCATGTCCCCATGACAGAACTATCTGGAACAGAGGATTCTCTCCAAATGCTCCTCAGCAGCCTGGTGGGCTCACCACGGAAATCCCTGACGTGAGGGAACTATAGTCACTATCCTGGGATAAACCATCACGGAAGAGAATGAATAAGAACGTGTGTCCCGGGGCTTCCCTGGCGGCTCAGTTGGTAGAGAATCCGCCTGCATTGTGGGACACCTGGGTTTGATCCCTGAGCTGGGAAGATCTCCTAGAGGACGGCATGGCAACCCACCGCAGTTTTCTGGCCTGGAGAATTCCACGGACAGAGGAGCTTGGCAGGCTACAGTCCATGCTGCCGCCAAGAGGCAGACACGACCGACTAAGCACAGCATATATATATAAACTGAGTCGCTTACATCCAACCCGTCCATCCTAAAGGAAATCAGTCCTGAATGCTCACTGGAAGGACTGATGCTGAAGCTGAAACTCCAGTGCTTTGGCCACCTGATGCGAAGAGCTGACTGACTGGAAAAGACCCCGATGCTGGGAAAGACTGCAGGGGGGAGGAGAGGGGACAACAGAGGATGATGAGATGGTTGGATGGGATCACCGGCTTGGTGGGCGTGAGTTTGAGCAGACTCTGGGAGCTGGCAATGGACAGGGAGGCCTGGCATGCTGCGGTCCATGGAGCTGCAAAGAGTTGGACACGACTGAGCGACTGAACTGAACTGATATATATATACATATATATAAATACTGAGTCACTTTGCTGTGCAGCAGAAATTAACCCAGCACCTTAAATCAGCTGTGCTCCAATACAATTAGAATAAAATGAATCCTGTGCCTTTTCACAGACAGGCCGGACGTCTCCCTGCTGCTCTGTCCGGCAGACGCAGCCAACAGCACAGCCCCACTCTCTCCCCTTCTGTTCCCCTGCCCTGCTGCGTTTATCCCTGTGTCTTTGAGGCCAAGNACCTTAAATCAGCTGTGCTCCAATACAATTAGAATCAAATGAATCCTGTGCCTTTTCACAGACAGGCCGGACGTCTCCCTGCTGCTCTGTCCGGCAGACGCAGCCAACAGCACAGCCCCACTCTCTCCCCTTCTGTTCCCCTGCCCTGCTGCGTTTATCCCTGTGTCTTTGAGGCCAAGACAAGTCCACGGAAGCCTTGAGCCCATCTTACACCTGGCAGCTTCCACCTCCCAGCCCGCCCCCTTACATCCCCCCTCCACTGGTAACCCCAGTCTGTTCCGCACGTCTGTGAGTCTGTGTGCTGTAACGCTGTCCGCCAAGCTGCTTGCACCCTATAGTCACTAGTTCGTTGTACTTTTTAAGGTTCCGCATATGAGTGATGCACTGTATTTCTGCTTCTTGGTCCGACTTATTTCGCTTAGCACGACGCCTTCCAAGTCCACCCGTGTTGCCGGAAACGGCAAAACCTCGCTCTTTCTAAAGGCTGACATCCCACTGTAGAAACCACACCTCCGCTCTCCGTTCATCTGTGGATGACACGTNGAGTGATGCACTGTATTTCTGCTTCTTGGTCCGACTTATTTCGCTTAGCACGACGCCTTCCAAGTCCACCCGTGTTGCCGGAAACGGCAAAACCTCGCTCTTTCTAAAGGCTAATATCCCACTGTAGAAACCACACCTCCGCTCTCCGTTCATCTGTGGATGACACGTAGGTTGTTACCACGTCCTGGCTGCTGTCAACAGACCTTGCTGACGTTGGATGGCCCATCACCATGAGCTGGATGCTATGGCAAGCCTGGAGGGACATTCCTGGAGCCGGGACTCTGGCCTCAGCGAGAAACCTGTATCTGTACCCAAGCAACAACTTCCAGACCTATCCCGAAGGTGACAGTACATTGGACAACCTGGAGACGATGGCAGGATGGTCTCTGGTCCGAGGGACCCCCCGGAGTCGAGGCAGGGAGCTAGCAGGTAACTTCCGGCTGGGCCAAGCTTCCCAGATTCTGGTCCTGGGCCCAGAGCTAAGCCCTGACGTGACCAGCAAACATCACTCGCTCCGTGCAAGTAAAACTGGGAAGAGTTGCAAAGCGTAACCTCTCGGGAGCGGCTCGGTTACACAGACAGTCAAGGCGCTGAGAAGTCCTGCGGGCAGGCCTCCTGTGCAGGGGCACTTCCCGAACCTTTCCTCTCTGAGCATGGGAGGGCATGCCCTGGCTTCTGCGTGGGCACGACGGACTTTGAGAAACATCAACGTTAACACCGAGCCCTCACTCTCACCCCAGTATGACCATTTACAGAGCGGAGGGCCCACGGCTGAGAACGACTCGTTCCCATAGGATCCCGCCTCTGTGATGCAGACCTGAGGTTTTCTACTGGAGGCAACCGCACCCCTTGTGGATGGCACCACGGAGAGACAGCTTGGCATCACAGCCGGTGGGGGCGGTGCTGACGGATGCTGCCAGACATCCTGCAACGCATTCTCCTGTTTTATTTAATTTTCTGTTGAGCCCAGCAAGACAGAAAACCATCTTCCCCAAATGTCAGCAGTGCTGAGGCTGAGGAGCCCTGGCCTGGAGTCACAGAATCACGAGGAAACGCAGCACTTAACCCTCTGATAATGACCTGAAAATTGCTACGATGGGTTCTGGACTCTGAGAAGCTCAAGATTTTCCATACGCAGCCTAAAAGCCTTCCTCAGGCTCTGCTACTCCCCCCCCGCCCCCCNGGCCTGGAGTCACAGAATCACGAGGAAACGCAGCACTTAACCCTCTGATAATGACCTGAAAATTGCTACGATGGGTTCTGGACTCTGAGAAGCTCAAGATTTTCCATACGCAGCCTAAAAGCCTTCCTCAGGCTCTGCTATTCCCCCCCCCCCCCGTACACTCTGCACAGCAAAAATTTAAATATTACTTAATTGTTTAAAAAAAGACAAATGTGAGTCAGCAGTTGTTTAGATGTCAGGCTTGTACCGACCTGACAAGCATATGGATAAAATAGCAACATACGTGGTACTTGCAAAAGATGCGATGTTGAATTTTGGCTTTTTTCATCCTCTGACTGTGAGACCTAAAATAAACAAATAAATGTTTCTCTCTCTCCACACACACACACAATAAACAAATGGCGCCGACATTGGATGGCCAGTTCACCATTTTCCCAAGGGCAGAAAACAGAACTTTAAGCCCAAAGGCTGCACTCAGAGTGAACAAGGAAAAAGGAGAGCCTCAAAAACCCGAATGCTGGGTCCTTCAGTGAACAAACGGTGACCCAAATACACTCGTTTTCGAAAGTGTTTGAACTCGGCCCTACCGCCTGTTACCCAGGCCTTGGCTGCCCCAGTAGAGAGGGGTCTGAATTAGGGGGTTCTGGCGGGGGGTCGCACGATTCCGTGGCTGGCAGGCAGATTTCCTGAGGCTTCCCTGCAGGTTAAATGCGCCCCAGCCCTTGGCCTGTGCACTGTGCTCATTTGCATGTATTAATTTTCCGTCTGATTTCCCTATGGAGAGGATAATTGGTCTCTTTTCCTCCTCAGCACGAGAAGTGACCTGTGGGGGAGGGTGACCTGCTGAGAAATGAATGTGATTTCTGTTCTGGTGGAATCTCACCCACCCCTGTTCTAAGAGGGTGGCAGGCTCTGTGTTTCCTCGTCCTCTGGTTACCGTTCAGTCCCAAGTTGTGCCTCATTCTTTGCGACCTTAGCCAGCCAGGCTCCTCTGTCCCTGGGATTCTCCAGGCAGGAATCCTGGAGTGGGTTGCCGTACCTTCCTCCAGGGGATCTTCCCAACCCAGGAATTGAACCCGAGCCTCTTAGGTGTCCTGCACTGGCAGGCGGGTTCTTTACCACTAGCGCCACCTGGGAAGCCCCAGCTTTTAAAGGTCCGGCCAGGAAGTGAGGTAGCTCATTTCTGCCCACAGGCTGGGCTGGAAGTTGGCCCAGGGGCCTCCCCGCTCCCAACCACGAGGAGGCTGGGACCCACTCGGGGGCGTGTGGATGCTGGGGCTTCTGCCCCCAGCCCTGGGTGCCTGTTTAGCATCGGAGCCATCACTTTATTTAACGCTCTTATGCCTGCATTTCTGAAGAGCTTATTACAAATGGATTTGGGGGTTTTCCCCTGCATTGTCTTATTCTAGCTCCCCGAAGTCCTGGGATCAAACTACATTTCTCCAAACTACACAGGAGGAGGTGAAGCTCCGCATGGGTAAGCGGACGACACAGTCAGTGTATAGGGAGAGACTGACACCACGGTTCTGAGCCGAGACCTCTCTGCTTTTTCACGGAGGCCACACAGACCGCGAGGCTTTGCAAGGAATATTGAGGCTGTGAGGGCTTCTCAGGTGGTGCGGTGGTGAAGAACCCGCCTGCCAGTGCCGGGTAGACAAGAGTTCTGGGTTCGATCCCTGGGTCGGGAAGATCCCCTGGAGGAGGAAATGGCAGCCCGCTCCAGTATTCTGGGAAACGCCGTGGACAGAGGAGACTGGCGGGCTACAGTCCACGGGGTCGCAAAGAGTTGGACAGGACTGAGCACGCACACACGTTGAGAATGTTGATGGAAACTTCTTAAACATCAGGGTGGTGGTGGAAACACTGAATCCGCTGGTCTGTTTTCTGTTGAGAAAGTAATAACTGTACCAAGATTTCAGCGAGATTTTGCTAACTGGGCTGATTTCCCAACACAAACCCCTTTCTTCTCGGTTGAATACAGTCACTTCCTCCCTGGAAGTGGTGTCGCAATAGACCCGGGCCGTCCTGACCTCCCGGAGTCACGGCTCAGGCTCGGTGCACAGTGAGAGGTCAGGGCTTGAGCCCGGGGGGACGGAGTGCAGGGGACCAGCGCGGGGAGGGGCGCTCAGAGGCCGGCCCAGGCGGGGAGCCACGAGGACCGCGGTCACGAGAACAGGAATCGGGAGGAAGAGGAGCAGCGACCCCGACTGGGCCAAGAGGCCTGAATGGGAGGAAGGAGATCGCTCCCCTCGCCGTGCTCTTAGAGGGCGCCCAGTGCTGCCTGAAGCCCTTGGCGGGTTTTACTCATGGTTGCTGCTCAGTCACTGCACGCAGCACCCCGGCCTCCCTGTCCTTCACAAACTCCCGGAGTCGCTCAAACCCACTCCCCTGGAGTCAGTGACACCATCCCCCCATCCCACCCTCTGTCGTCCCCTGCTCCTCCTGCCTGCAGTCTTTCCCAGCACCAGGGTCTTTTCCAGTGAGTCGGCCCTTCGCATCAGGCGGCCACAGTACTGGCGCTTCAGTTTCAGCATCAGCCCTTTTGTCAAGCGCTGTCTGAAGCGACTCGCACCTTTTACTCATGGACTCCTCCCAGAAACTCCTTATAAGGTCAGTGTGACTGTTACTACATCCACCCTAGAGAAATGGGGCCCGGCTGAAGGCAGCACAGGGGAGCTCTCCAAGGTCACCTGGCTAAGCAGCGGTGGACCTGTGATGAGCCTCCAGCCTGGAGTCAGGATGTGGGCGAGAGATTCCAGCAAGGCTTTCATCCTCCATTATAAAGACGAAGAAGTTACAGTGTAACCACACAAAGCAGGGCTACGGTGTATAAAGGCGGACAAAGCAGGGCTACGGTGTATAAAGGCAGACGAGTTCGGCTCTTCCACAGCTTCTGCTGCTTCCTGACAGCCTCCTCTCGGGCAGGACCACACAGGATCTCTGCATCCAGAGCAGAGAGCTGGACGCGGTACTGGCCATCCTGCCTCTGGGACCCTGATCGCTGCCCACCAGTGCGCTCCGGTGGCACCTCAGCTTTGTCTCCAGGACCCGACCTGAGACGCGAGGCAAAGTTAGCATCACTGTTGCTCCACTGCCTTTGATGTCCGGGTTCCGGTGAGACCCAGCTTGTCTGACCCAGACATCCTCGTGTGAAGATGGGGATACCAGTGCCTCTCATAGCAGGCGGTTCTGAGGGTTAAAGGCGACGGTCCGTGGGGTGGGGCCAGCCCTGCACCCGTGCAGAATGGCTGTCACCCATTTTCAATGCCACCAGCTCAAGGTCGGAAGGAAAGGTCCCCAGTGAGGCAAGAGCAGCCTGCTGAACCGGCTTGATAAATGTTTTGTAAAAAAAAAGAGGAGGAAAAGGAGGATTTCTGCCACGTCAGTGAGAAATATCAGCTAATGGCTTTCCCCACGTGTGTGCGTACGTGTAAGTGTGTGCGCTTGTGCGAGCACGTGTGTGTGTACGTGTGTGTATGTGTGCACATGTGTGCATGTGTGTGTACGTGTATGTGTGTACATGTGTGTGTATGTGGGGCATATAATTTCTGGAGTTGTTCTTTCAGTCGCTCAGCCGTGTCTGTGACTCTGTGACCCCATGGACTGTAGCCCAGCAAGGCCCTCTGTCCATGGGATTCTCCAGGCAAGAATACTGCAGTGGGTTGCCATTTCCTTCTCCAGGCGATCTTCCTGACACAGGGATCGAATCTGCGTCTCCTGCACTGGCAGGCGGGTTCTTCACCACTGAGCACCAGGGAAGCCCTGTCATTCTGGGGTGGGCAGACTAACTGCAGGTGCCCCGGCCTGTGTTTCCCCCTGCAAGCTCTGGGTGTCACAGCGGCTCAGAGGGGTGAACGTGCAGATTCTCTCTCTGGAAGCAGCAGGGGAGGCTAAGGCAGGCGGGGCCGGGCTCGAAGCTCCGGGGTTTTTCCTGGCATCTGGGGAACGCAGATCCTGCTTCCTGCGTCTCGTGCGCCCAAGCAGGCATTAAACATTAATGAGCATGGCTGGCTGTTGATGGAGATCAAATCACCCACACGGAACGCAGGGCAATAACCAGCTAGTGGTGCTTTACCTGCTGACTCAGCAGCGGGAGCCAGGCCCTCTGCCCCGTACCTTACCCTGGAGACCTCACTCTGCCCCCGTACCCACTGGGTTAGTTCTGCGGCCCACTTTACGGAGCAGGAAACCGAGAAAATGAGCCTCAGGTGTCCCAGAATTTATGTAGCAGAGTCAGGGTTTAAACCCAGAGCTGCCCAACCAACAGGCTCTGGAGTTCTCACGTATTCACTCATTTTTTGTTGTTCAGTCGCCAGGTCGTGACCCCATGGACTGCAGCACGCCAGGCTTCCCTGTCCATCACTATCCTCCAGAGTTTGCCCAAGTTCATGCCCATTGAGTGGGTGATGCCATCCAGCCATCTCATCCGNCTGGAGTTCTCACGTATTCACTCATTTTTTGTTGTTCAGTCGCCAGGTCGTGACCCCATGGACTGCAGCACGCCAGGCTTCCCTGTCCATCACTATCCTCCAGAGTTTGCCCAAGTTCATGCCCATTGAGTGGGTGATGCCATCCAGCCATCTCATCCGCTGTCGTCCCCTTCCCCTCCTGCCTTCAATCTTTCCCAGCATCAGGGTCTTTTCCAATGAGTCAGTTCTTCACATCAGGTGGCCAAAGTATTGGAGTTTCAGCTTCAGCATCAATCCTTCCAATGAATATTCAGGGTTGACTTCCTTTAGGATGGACTGGTTGGATCTCCTTGCAGTCCAAGGGACCCTCAGGAGTCTCCTCCAGCACCACAGTTCAGAAGCATCAGTTCTGTGCTCAGCCTTCTTCACTCATTTGCAAACACTTACCAAGCAACTGCCGTACACAAGCCCCATTTTAGACTCTGGGGTCACGTGGCCGAGAAGCCAGCAAACGTCCAGCCTTCTGCCTGTTTCCCGTGGCAGCCCTAACAAGCAGCTCAGACTTGGGGGCTTTATGGACACGTATTGGAGTTCTGGAGCCAAGAGTTTGAGACTGCGGTGTCAGCAGGGCTGTGTTCCTTCCGGGAGGACCCACTCTTTGCTTCTTCCAGCTCCGGTGGCTGCTGGCGTTCCCTGGCTTGTGGTCACGTTCCTCCAGCCTCTGCCTTCTTGGTCCCAACATCTCCTTTCCTGTGTCTAAGCTCGCTCTGTTTTTCTCCTGCAAGGACACACAGGGCCACCCACGCACTCCATCTCTTCCTGTCAAGATGCTTAAGCACATCAGCAAAGATATTTTTTCCAAAGAAGATAACGGTGTTCTGGGGACCCGGGTGTGGCTACATCCACTCAGTTCAACACGTCCTTGAAAAGCTGACAGTCCAGTGAGGGATGCCCGAAGCATGCCAGTAAGCGAGAGGCCAGTGCGCCGTGACAGAAGCCCTGATGAAGTCTCGCAGGTGCTGGTGGAGAAGGCCGGGCCTCTCTTCGGGTTGGAGGCATAGGACAGATTCTCCGAGTGGGCAGCTTTGCAGGCTGTCCCGAAGGACAGGAGTTAGCGGACCACCTCCAGGGGTGCCCAGGGTTCTGGCCTTGCTCACCCGCTCGCTTATTTACGCTTTAGAGAGTAAATAACATTATGGGCTGTGTTAGGCACAGCAACCTCCTCCCCGCTTGCCCAGACAGTGAGAACGAAGCATTGCCACAGATGCAGGTAAGGTGATTGTAAACATCACAAATCACAAGTGGCCTAAATAGAGCGCCAGCTCAGTTCCTGCCAAAAAGAAGGGCTGCAGATCAACTGCTGTAAATCCAAGCCCATCGTTTTTGGCCGACCTCCCTTGACCTTCTGACGGATTTACAGCCCA